>JACEVL010000921.1:275600-335600 GCA_020284085.1 Aporrectodea caliginosa
GTGTTTGAGTCAGTGGGCCTACATGAATCTTCTTAGAAGATACGTTTTTTTCCTCTCTGCAAATCAGCGAATCTCTTGACCTTGCATAAACATATGTTTCCTGAGGCATTTCCGCCAGTAGTTTTGACAAATGTCTCTTCAGACCTCCTCTTATTACCAAGGATTGTAGCGCTATCTATAATATTTGTCGGCATTTTCAAAGGTCGCTATTCTTTCAATTTTTATTGTTTCCGCGAATACGTAATTTGCTGGTTTCTTGCAGCTGGTTATTCTGACAAATGCAACAGTACCGGCAGGCCTATTAAAGAGGCAATTATGTTCTGCGCCTGCGTCTACTAAACACTGAAATGTCAAAAAGAAGCTCCTTGAAGTGCAGAAAGTCTTACCGGCGAATTAATAACAACGTTGTATAAACTTCTTGTTCGCAACTTAGGCCCAGTTTTTAACAGCGAGCACATCGTAGGCCTAATTCAAATTGTAAAAGTCTGGAAGTGTCAGAGATTCTTAAACGCACAATGTACAATATAATATGCAATACCAATTTCCAGAGACATATATACATACATACATTCATGCATGCATACATCTATACATACATCTATACATAAATACATACATAGGCCAACATACATACATTGATTGATTGATTGAAACGTACATACACGTGTGCACATGCATGCATACGTTCATGCATACATTGGCCTACATGCATACGTTCGTACATGCATACATAGGCCTACGCTCATACATATTCACATGCATGCATATTATGTTCATACATACATACATAGCCTACGTTTTTACATAGGCCTACATATGGAAGGCTGAAATGAACTGTACTTAAAGCCATCCAAAACAGAGGAAAGGACTAGTGTTTAATCAAGGTCCGATTGAAGACCAACACAGACTCGAGAACATTTGCCGGAGGAGAGTTTCTGAGTGTCAGGTAAATAAAAGGCACTCCCAACCAATCATTATCCTCAGTGTAGTTAGAATAAGACAGCCATAGTAGAGTCAAGTCTTGATGTCAGCATAGGATGAGAATGGGAAGGCCGGCTGAACGTCTATGTCCACTGATTCTCTTCTTATTAACGGATAAAACCTTTTAAACGCATGGTTTTCTGTTTGTCATTACGTGTCCGACACGACTGTTACTTCGCCGCACAGCTGAAGGTATTGACCCATCTACAAAGATTCTCACCCAGCATATGTGTATGCATGCATATATGAACGTGTGTAGGCGTACGGGTATTTAATTTGAACATTTGTATATGAGCATGTATATACATTAAGTATGTATGTATGTATGTATGTATGTATGTATGTATGTATGTATGTATGTATGTATGTATGTATGTATGTATGTATGTATGTATGTATGTATGTATGTATGTATGTAGCCTATGTATGTATGTATGTATGTATGTATGTATATCAGGGCACTTGTATAAGCATTTTTTTTACTCACAAGGGCGCTCCGGCACGGTTACCTAGAAATCACCGAACAAATGTTTTAAGAGGAGCAGAAAAATGTCCCTCTTAAGACTTCCTGAACTGTTAAAGATGCTAGTGATCGTATGTCCGGAGGCAGATACTTATCAACAGCGTTGAACACATGGCTATATCTAACGGACCTAAACATGTGCGTGTTGAGGCTGTTTAAAAATGTAGGGCCTATACTGGAGTTCAGTGCAGAGGTAGGCTATGTCTACGTATATTCAATGGAAAAATTTGAAGTGGAAGTGGTCCAAGACAAAGGCAATCACGATAGGCTCCGGTTGATGTGCATTGTCCTGCGGGCAGCCGAGCATACAGATCACCGATCGGGCTGGCTCCAGACCGGATCACAAAGCTCGTGAATTATGCCAGGGAGGTGCCTACAAGCGAGGGACGCCTCATTAGAATTCAATGTGTGATTCGTTCTGCAAGAGGAAGAAAGTCAATAAAGATATCCTGCACAGTAAGCATTGAAGTTTGGGCTGTAGGTCTATCTCTAGCATCTATAAGACCTATCATCTATTCACTCACCTAGTTTTATTTACAATACCTCGTAGTCATGAACTGATAGGAACGCAACCTGTGCCAGCCACCCAAGCAGATAAGCCTGTGAAAGAAAGATGGCTATCAGCATCCAGGCAATCCTCGCCAACCACGTAGGCACGACCTCTAAGCCCGTTTTATGCACACAGCCCTCCGCCGCATATATACATATACACACATATATACACACACACACTCTTAGATATGCACAAGTGGCAGAAGCAGATGCTACATAATCCGTCTGGTATGTCTACTACAATCGGATACTAATGTGGCTGGACAGCTGACAGAGACATTACATGCAAATAGAATGCTAGACAGACAGAAAGGCAGGCAGGCATATGAATGGTTTCTTTATAGCAAGTAGCAACTGCAAATAATAGTTGCAGCCCACAATTAAAGCTACCCTGTATCGTTTCCAACTGCTCCGAAATCAACCAAACATAGCAGAACAGGTCATCGCCTCATTGCAGCCTGGTTTCGTGCACAGTTGGCTGATAAACGACAGAAGTAACTAATTACAATTGGCCTACTTTGCAACTATTGCGCTACAAAATTTCCCAATTTAATTCACAAAGAGAGGTAGTTTGTGGATGATAAATATCCAGCTGCGTTGCTCTGAGATCTTGATTCTCGTTCCACTCGGAGACAAAGCGACAGGTGACCGTATCTAATCAGATGCTGGCCTCTGCGGCAGCATCCTCCTCCTCCGATAAAATGCACACGCAAAAGCATCTGCTGTTGCGGAGGCTGAGAGCGGGAAGGGAACGAGGGAGGGAAGGACTTCGGTGCGTACCAGTTACCGCGCCGACCAGGGAGGCAAGCCATCTACAAAGCACCCGAAGCTGGGTTGAAGGGAAGCGGCGCCTTACGTATCTCGGTTGTAGAAGAGCAGCAGCAGCAGCAGTAGCTGTAGCGGTGGGATGATGGTTGGAATGTTGGCCGTACGTCGTTGGCTGTCAGAGAAGACGAACGTCCCTCGTTGGTCAATGTACAGACATACGTCGTATACATGCACTTCAAAGAGAAAGAAAAACAATTTTCACCAACAACAACTAAAACTTGGAAGATAATTCGCCTCAGATCAGAGAAAACAAGCGCCGTCTGTTTGGAAGGGAATAATTCATTGGATTCTACTCTTTGCTTCTGTCTGTTTCTTTCTTTCTTTCTTTGTTTCTTTCTTTGTTTCTTTGTTTCTTTCTTTCTGTCTCGTCATCCATCCGTTTCCTTACTCTTGCGTGTCTCGTCCATTTATCTCAATCGCGTATGTTACTAATTCCTAAGCTTTAACCGCAACTGCACTAAATATTCCACTTCGTTATTAGGTACTTAGGAGCTAGCTCTTAGGAGCATGACAAAATAGCAGTCAGCAACTCAACTAGGTCGTCGTCATCATTGTCGTTCGTCGTCGTTATTGTCGTAATCATCATCGTCTTTAGCTGAAGGCTCTTCTGAGTACATATTATCTGAAAAAGACGTCCTAAACATGTAAGTATACTGAATTCATCATCATAATCCTTATCGTCTTCGCCATCATCATCGTCATCATCATTATCATCATCGACAAGAACAACATTGACAATAGCAGCAACGGCACCAGCAGTATGTATACTACATTGGTAGGTGTCCTTTAGCTGTTAGCAATTTTGTCAATGAAAAAAGTCAGCAAGATTCGGCATTAAATTAATACAGACAATCGGGCCTCATAAAAGCTTGCGGTGGGCCTCATGCGGCCCATGGGCTACGGGTTGTGCACTATTGCGTTACGAGGTAGGCTAGCAGCAAGGAGCATTGGCAAAGAAATTAGAAAGATTAGGTCGGGAAAAGGATGTTTACCGGCCTCAGAGCAGTTCATCATGTTTAGCTTCGTTTTTCAAAAACAACAACAACAGGATGTGGAAGTAAGATTGGAACTTCCTTTAAGGGCTGCTCAAAATAGCATGTGAGTACTTGTCAGAAACATATTCAATCACCAACTTTACATGTGTAGGCCTACATGCTACGGTTAATTAAGTCCGTCTGGATGTTAGTGAGAGCACATAAACAACGATGTTGTTGCTATGTCCTGGTGTTGATGGTTTGGGGCCTCGTTGGTCGTTTGCCTCGTTCGTTGATCTGACCCGTCCGGCTAGGGACATACGCTGTACTTCTAATTCATGGCTGTTTTATTTGTGTTTAGGTACGCACGCGTGTGTGTAGGTATGTGCGTGCTTGTGTGCAGGCGTGCGTGTAGGTGTGTGTGTGTGGTTGTGTTTGCATGTCTGAATGTCTTTACGGTATGTCTGTTAATTTGCATATCTGTCGATATCTGCTCACCTTGGGGTATGTCTGTCTGTCTGCCTGCCTGCATGCATGCAAGTCTACCTTTCTTTATGCCTGTCTGTTGGCTTACCTGCCTTTCTGTCTGGTTGTATAGCTACATGACTGTATGGCTGTCTGTTTTCCTCTCTTTAGATATGTCCTCCTGCCTATCTGCTTGTCCGTTTGGGAGTCTGTCCGTCACCATAACACACTGACTGCTTGACTGTATGATTATCTGTCTGCCTGCCTGTCAAAGTTCACGTTTAATCTTTATGCATGTCTGTATGTAGGCGTTCGTCTTTCTCAGTGTCTCTGTCTGTTTTCCTGTTCTAGGCCGCAGGAGAGGCATAGAGTCGGAAGGCTGTTTATCTTCAGCGTTTACAGCAGCAGCAGCAGCAGCCGCAGCAGCAGCAGAAGCAGCAGCAGCAGCAGAAGCAGCAGTCCGTATCATTGCAATTCTCTTTGCCGTCGGCAGAAATGCGTCTTCTTCCTTCCTAAGACGTCCGTCTTTATAAATATGACTGGCGGGGTCAAAGGTTGACGACTGGGAAACGCTCTGCCAACTGTTTAAACAGGCGTCAAGACGCTAAACAGATTCTCCTAGAAACGACTGACTGACGTGTCTGACTGACCGACTGATTAATAAACAATTGAAAGACTCGTTGATTGACTGACTGACATGTGATTGACTGATTGGTGACTGATATTATAAATTGACTGACTGACTGGCCTACTGATTATCGATATTGTCGATTGCCAGAGTAATTACGAAGTGGAGATTGAATGGTAGAGTATATATTTCACTGATTGCTTTATGAAATGTCGAGTGAGTGAGTAATCTTAGGCGTAACTTTGTATTGTGACAGTGGTGTCAGGTCATCAACACTTCTACAGGTGATGGTTACAGTCACCAACACTTTTTGTTACAGTCACCAACACTTTTTTTTACAGTCACCAACACGTTTTGTTACAGTCACCAACACTTTTGGTCCTGTGCTGAAATAAATTTTTGCGAAATGACAGTACGTGTTATTTTGGTTTGAAGCAAGTTCAGGCAACGTGATTTCTTATAGTTCTATCGTAGTCTCAGTATCTTTAATTTGAAACAGAATGTAGACACGTAGGTCTATGCTTTGTTATCCGCGAGTGACCTTAGAATGGCGGGCAAAACATAGTAAATTGTAGACAGAGGAAGAGGAGCAGAGGAGGGAGAGGGGGAGATAAGGGAGGAGGAGAAGTACTGGAAGGTTGGAGAGGGGACAGGTCACCAGCACTTTGCGGGCAGAGGTCGGGCGGAGGGCATGCATATTAAATAAAGCAATGCAGCAATTTCTAATGTATTTGAACGCAATGGCGTGAGCTCAAATATCGGGCATCCCCGCTGATAATTCGAATGGGCGCTCTTCGTACTCACACTCAGAATCTCAGCGGATCCATTTTCTAGTAGATTCGAGTCCCTGTCTCCTCTTAGCTGCGGATCCTGAGTTATTCTGCTGCTCAAGAGATTACTGGTTATCGTGGTTTAAAACGGTGTGTTTGTTCTACTGTAGATGCATTGAATTGAAATCGTGTCTTTTGGAGTCACACTGGGTATCAGAAGAGAAAGCAATAGTGATTTTCCTAAATACCGTACTCCAATGCTTTACCGTGTACTTATGATTTCTTCAGGCTTAACAATATCTTCACATGACTCGTAGAGTCTGAGACTTTTTGTCCCAGTCGGATCTAGCAACCAGAGAAAGGCAGGGATTGGGATTTTTTCTTACCGACGAGCCGAACACTGACCAGGAGACGTGTTGACGATTCTTGAGTCGGGGACTGCGTCTTATATCGATTGCCGATATAAGGACTTTTCTGAAGTAGCCTTTCTCAGATCGAGGACCACGGAATAATCATTTTGCTGCAGTCAGTTAAATCGCTGGTCACTTGCTGTTTAACGACAGGCATCGTAAAAATTATGAGCGTCGCCCTCCTTCCTTTCTTCAGGCTTGGGACTGGCACTGTCAATGTACGAACAGCATCGCAGTTCGCTTCCTTATTTTGCTGCCACAAGAACAAAGCATCAAGGATCCGAAACCTACCGTTCATAGGTTATGCAGAATGTGTCCTGATCGCGAATCGATTCTTATATTATCAAATCTTTTTATAGCGCATTTCTGACTCCTCCTCGGAGTCGCTCTCATGCATGCTATTGCCAGCAAGAGGACTCGCTTCTGTGGCGCTGCCAACGCTGATCTTCCAATAGCGTGGTTTGGGCGTTTGCAGCGCATGTGTCCCAGGCACAGGACACGTTGATGGATTTTCGAAATTTGATATCTCTGACTGCATGCATGATGTCTGTTATTGGCTGTTGGTTCCTCAGCGCATCGAGTGTTGGCTTGCAACATAGAGATAACGGATGTCAATAGGGTTTGGCTCCTCCTGGAATTGTGTCGCCTACTCTGTGGCACGGTTGGACTTTGTTTATCAGGTTCCATCGCCTGGGATAACTGTTCGTTCCTTATGCTCAGTTTGCTCAGTTGTGTAGCTATCTGTCTGCAGTGGTCTTCCCTTCACGTCCATCAAGCAGGAGGAATGGCCACCCGCCCTCAAATGCCGAGGCTAAGTAAAAGAAGTCGCTAACACTTCATACCCATGGCTGACTCACGACTAGCTTAAGGGACTGCCAAAAATCGCCAGTTGGGAGCTATATTACACCGGAGGGCCATGGTTGAACTTGCTCCTCAAACCAATGATACGTCGCCCTCAGAACCACAGTTCTTACGTATTTCCATAGATACAATTAAATGTATTACCTTTTGCTATTTTATATAATTGTTTCATTTATGTATGTATGTATTTATGTATGACTTTGTATGTATGTATGTATGTATGTACATTGTATGTATGTATGTATGTATGTATGTATGTATGTGTGTATGTATGTATGTATCAGCAAATTGCATAGCACCCTTTCCTTAAACTCACAAGGACGCTCCGGTACGGACACGTATAATACCTGTCTTCATCTTCTTCTGTGAACCGCTGCTCTTCCACTGTTACCGCCATAACAGAGTACATTACTCGCAGTAATAGACCCAGGCGTATCCCTGCTTTGCATTTCAGCCACAATTCTAAACTTCGTAAAATGAGTAGGATTTACGTCAAACCATCTAGCATGTCATTAATCTAATGATGACAATGATATCTAATATTGCGCATCGCCTAACGATCCGGACATTACGATATGGAAATTTGATAGCGTTTGCACGCAAGGTTTGGGGACGTTAACGATGAGTCTAGGCCTAAAATATAAACGGTTGCATTGATGACGTCGTAAACGCCATAGCCAACATGTATATTATGACGTATACAATGACGTTTCACAAAAGCAGACGGGTGAAACACAGCACTAATGATTGTCGCGACGTCTAGTCTAAGAGTAGACTGAGATTCAGTCCGTTGCTCATTTTGTTTCTGGTTATTATTCGACTTTAAGTAGCCATATAAACGTAAAATTGTAGAATGCAGCTTCAATAAGCAAGCTTATTAAAGTTGACATGTCGTGATACTTTACAGAACGGATCATATATAACGCTGATGACGCGGTTGAGGGAAGGAAACTGCGTGCAGTTCAATAGTAGTTCTCTTGTATTTCGATATTCCGATAACTTTTATTTTGGTCGTCAAGCAACATCCCACTACTCTTCCTTCGTGTGAGAGAAGGGAAGGGAGAGAGAGAGAACACCATGTGATGAATTATGTTCTGATTATGCTATCAGTTACTCGAGAACAAGAAATGAGAATATGAATCATTGTTATTACAAAATGTTGTATTGCACGCAAAGTCACACAGACGCCAGGTGAAGAGCATGCAGTTAGGTATCCAGATATTTGAAAGCCAGTGAGAAATAGTTCGTTTCTCGGCGTTTCTTCAGTACCGATTTAAAGCATGAGCCAACTAAGCCATGGCTTAGGGCCCCACAAGTTCAGAGGGCCCCAAATCCGGAGAAATTAAATAAAACTGTTGCGGCAAATTCGTAATTTTGTATAATTTGAAATAATTTCCTCTGAAACGTTTTTAAGCGCTAGTAAGTTTAAGTTACTGCTTACTGAATATTGACCCTGGTTACAGACTCAAACTCATATTCTGTTCAGGCGCTCATAGCGTCCGACGGCAGACGTCAAAGGCTCAGAGCCGAAACGGTGACCGGCCGCATGCTAGTGAAAATTCGGAAATTACCTATTTTAGTAGTCAATACTGGACCATAATAACATTAACATTATTATATTAGCGCTCATGAATAACCTGGTGCCCTGCTCTTGGCTTTCGAGTGGCGCTTTCGAAATTTGGAGAATACGATTACGATTACGATTATATTACAATATGAAAAGTGAACCGTCAGTTACATTTATATGAAGTGCTCTATTCAGATAATTTTTATATTATTTTAGGTAATACGTTATAAGTTTCGAATTAATGACCTGCTAGTGCAGCATGCAGTTGGATCTGGTATTGGTAATAACTAGTAACCCAGTTACATTACATCCTAGTAAGTAGTACTAGTAACATACTGAGGTCTGTAAAGTGCAAGTTGTGCAAATTAAATTAATAAAATAATATTATTTTTAAATGATTGTTATGAAATGCTTATAAAATAATAAAGTGATCAGTTAGCGGTTCGCGTGCAATGCTCCCCGTGTCAGGACCGCCTGCATAGGTCCTTCTCTGTGGAATGGACTTTCTTCACCGGTGTCCGCTCCACCATCCTTTCTGGTAGTCTCTTTTCATCTCTTCATCTAGCCTATTACTAAACTAAAATCCTGCCTTTTCCCTCGTGGTTGCTCGCACTGGGAGCGCTTCTGAAAGGCTTTTGTTGAGAGAAGCGCTTTATAAATGGTCTAATACAATACAATACAATACAATGCAATGTTATTATTTAGCCTATAATATTTCATAAGAAAAAACGTAGCTTATCATGGACGTTTAGAACTTTGTGTTCAGATACCCGTACTGTGGTAATTGGTTTTGCTTTGGGGTTGAAGAATTCGAAGAAGAATGCGAAGAAGAATGCGAAGAAGAATGCGAAGAATAATGCGAAGAATAATGCGAAAAAGAATGCGAAGAAGAATGCGAAGAAGAATGCGAAGAAGAATGCGAAGAAGAATGCGAAGAATAATGCGAAGAAGAAGAAGAAGAATGCGAAGAAGAATGCGAAGAAGAATGCGAAGAAGAATGCGAAGAAGAATGCGAAGAAGAAGAAGAAGAAGAGGAAGAGGAAGGGAAGGGAAAGGAAAGGAAAGGGAAAGGGAAAGGGAAAGGGAAAGGGAAAGGAAAGGAAAGGGAAGGGGAAGGGAAGAAGAAGAAGAAGAAGAAGAAGAAGAAGAAGAAGAAGAAGAAGAAGAAGAAGAAGAAGAAGAAGAAGAAGAAGAAGAAGAAGAAGAAGAAGAAGAAGAAGAAGAAGAAGAAGAAGAAGAAGAAGAAGAAGAAAGAAGAAGAAGAAGAAAGAAGAAGAAGAAGAAGAAGAAGAAGAAGAAGAAGAAGAAGAAGAAGAAGAAGAAGAAGAAGAAAGAAGAAGAAGAAGAAGAAGAAGAAGAAGAAGAAGAAGAAGAAGAAGAAGAAGAAGAAGAAGAAGAAGAAGAAGAAGAAGAAGAAGAAGAAGAAGAAGAAGAAGAAGAAGAAGAAGAAGAAGATGATGAAGAAGAAGAAGAAGAAGAAGAAGAAGAAGAAGAAGAAGAAGAAGAAGAAGAAGAAGAAGAAGAAGAAGAAGAAGAAGAAGAAGAAGAAGAAGAAGAAGAAGAAGAAGAAGAAGAAGAAGAAGAAGAAGGAGGACGAGGACGAGGACGAGGACGAGGACGAGGACGCTGATGAGGACGACGACGAGGAGGACGAGGAGGAGGTGGAGTAGGAAGAGGAGAAGGAGGAGGAGGAAGAAGAAGAAGATGACGAAGACGAAGACGAAGAAGTAGTCCTTCATTTGGTTAGCCTGAGAGGTAGTCATGAGAATGACTCGTTAGCTATTTCATTTTCTTGACCTCGGCATATGAGGGCGGGTGACCACTGACCAGTCACCCTCCTCGCCGCCTGCTTTTACCTCCGATAGTTTACGGTCGTTTTAATTTGAACTCCCGTCCTTTCACAGTCAAGCAAGGTAGCTACATACAAGACTAGCCTACCGGAAAGTGTCAATTCCTATTCCAACCGAATTTTGCAGGCTTATACGCAGACTTCGCTATGATCAACTCCAACCAGCCGACATGTTTCAGAGCGAGAACTACAGAAGATAGGAATGTAAGCGCTTAATGTAATGTAATGTAACAAAACATTTATAAAGCGCCACTTAAGAGTCTCTCAGAAACGCTCAACACGTGGCCATCAAACAGATGAAAAAATGCGTCTATAAGAGTTTAGAGAAAATCATATAGCTTACACCGACAGAGTCTCATAATTCTAGTGAATCAATAATTTTCTTAACCGTTTCTTCCTTCCAAACTTAGCATAAAATATTATATTCATATGATAACAATAACTCGTTAACGATGCTGAGCGATGAACAATGACTGATTAGTGGCCTCACACACATCGTCATTGCTGGTTTCGTTTCTAAATGGGCGGGTCATGCCCTGCAAATGGCAGCAAACCGAAGTTACATAATCATGAATTAACGTTGAGTCTGAAATCATTAGATGGGCGTGTCTGAAAAGAGCAACAGGCTGTCGAATCATTCGTCTGTCCTTGTAAAGCGATAGGTAAACAATACGTGTCTGAGATGTAACAATAAAATCAATCAAGTGGCCATGTGTCTTCGGCACGCGATGCAAAGCTGCAAAAGGCGGAGCATATCCTAGAGGTCTTGCAGTTTCTGTCGACCGGATTGTATAAATTTCTTTGATACCCGTTTGCCTCCTCACAAGCGTGTGTCAAGCCTTGCGTTTCAGAACTAAACACAGGAACCTTAATATCGCAATAATCGCAAATAGTATAGAAATAGACTGAAAACTGGAAAAGAAGAAGATTCCATAAGTTTCCGACGCAGACGAACATCGGTCAAGTTTTAGCAGAAGATATCGTGTGCGGTTAAATAACTCTTCAAAGTATCTGAAAGAAGACAATGAATCTAACAGCAACAGATGTCATGTTTGCGATGAATCAAACGACGACAGACCTCCTCATTTCTACGAGTGATTTACTTCAGACTGATTGGGAAAAAGAATCGTTTGATTCATTCAATGACACAAACAACAACAGCTCAGACGAGCCGAGTACAACCATAGATCCATATTGGTATTACAAGATCAATCATCTCGAGCTTGTGCCGCCTGTGCTCCTGCTCATAGTCGTCACCGTCGTCTTCAGCTTGGTCCTCATGGTCGTGATAGGGTTTGAGAAACGTCTGCACAAACCAGCGAATTCTTACATATTCGCCATGGCTTGTTCAGGCTTCCTGGATGCTTGTGTACCAATGGTTGGGTTAATGCAGGCGACCGTGTTACGCGAGTGGCACCTGAATATTGTCTTTTGTTATCTGGTGGCTCTCCTTGACCAAGTATTTCCACTAACAGACATGAGTCTTATATTTCTGATGGCTTTCGATCGTTACTCTGCCATTATGCGGCCGCTTGAATATTCCAAGCCAAACAGAAAGATAACGATTTCAATACAAATCATTCTTGCTTATGTTATACCTTTCCTGCTCTGGATTCCGCCTGTCATTGTGTATGGAGAAGATTCTATACCGGATGGCTACTGTTTCATAAGCCTTCCGCGTAATTACGATATTGTTCAGTTGATCGGAACGTATTTTCTTCCACTTTTTTCTGCTATATATCTTTATGGTCGATGTGTCTGGGGTTTATGGTCGCAGTATTTCAAAGTCCAGCCTCGTTCATTGCAAGGGGCTGACCGCAGGAAGGAATGCAGGCACGTCGCTGGTAATAAGGTCTCAGATGCAAACACCAGCCAGTCGAACAACGAGAATGGTGTAACCGGAAAAGAGACAATCATCATGAGCGTCAGTCTCAGTGTCACCGAGGGCTGGGATCAATCGACCGAGAAGCTGACACCTGTTGGATCTTCGATCGGAGCTCGTCCACCAGTGGATCGCAATCCCAGAGTCCAACCTGATCAGTCGAACAAGCGTAGAAATGCTTTGGTTCGAAGCATGCGAAATGTTGGCATCTACGCCTTGGCGTTTTCGATCACGATGATGCCTTACGCTGCACGAGTTTTGATTAACGATTTTTGCTATGTGATTTATGGTGAGCGTTGCCTCGCCTACAGTGAAGTTATTTCGTGGTTGCCCTATTGTCACTCGTCTATTCATTCTGTCCTATATGCCATGACACAACGCGATTTTCGTAACGGTGTGAAGACGCTGTCCAAGAAACTCTACAGGTTTTTGTGTCGCTGCCGGAGTCCAAACTGAATTTGTTGGTATCCACTATACCGCTTTTCATCGACGCTAGATTTTCTTCTTCTCCAGAATACTCTTTTGTTGTAATTGCTAAGTTGTGTGCAGTGCGTTTACAAAGTAATTCGGTTTAAATTAGCAAAAGCGAGACGATGTTACTAATACTAATTAGATCTGTCTCGCAATCTTACTGGTCTTAGAAACATTGTAAATTTTGATGCTTGATGTTTTGATGTTTATGTTAATTTTATTGCTCATGCTTGTTCACCAGAGTGCTGTTTGGCAGCTAGTTATATTAAAGAATATACTTACTTACTTACTTACTTTACAGTCGACCTGTGTTTTATGATAGTAGGCCTAACTGTGGTAGGCCTCCCGGTACGTTCATTGGTCTTAGTTTGTTATATTGAATTTTTTTAGCTTCGTTGTTCTTTTTATTAGCCTACTCATTGTTATTGAAATCACTGCATTCAATTGTTGATTCATGCTCGGAAAAACATTGAATTCGTTAACTAATTTCAAACGTGCTTGTTGAACACTTATTTAGTTTATCTCACACTAATTTATCTCATGCCAGTTTATCTTATAATATTAGTTTATCTTATACTGTATTCTGTTGTGGTATTGAGCAATAGTAGCTTGTTGAACAATATAGTAGTGTTTACTGCTTCTTATAATTATTAAATGACTTGCCTGCTGAAACATTCCTGCATCAACCTCTGAAAGAATAGACTTTGTTGCAGGTCCACCCATAGGTGGGCAGAGGGCAAATACCCAGATGCCCGGCGACTTTTAGGGGCCTGGGCTGGGCCCGCAATGAACTTATGAAAAAATTACAAGCTCAAGCAAAATTTATGTTATTCAGCAAGACGTACTGAATGGTCTTTCAAATCTCGCAATCGAATATGATATGGGAAAATTGTTGAACTACGAGGATATTAAACAATTTTGAGGGGCCTACTCTCCCTGACAGAGAGTCGAAGGGGAAAGAGAAATTAATGCAGATAAAATATAGATAAATCATAAATGAATAAATTAGAACTGTCAAGGTTATTTGTTACAAATAGAGAATATAAACCGTTCTGCATGTAGTTCTTATATTGTGTATTGTAATTGGTAAATTGCAATTAGCCTACGTCACATTCATATGTGATAACGTAGGTACAGAGAAATCATATCATCATCAAATTATGTAGTTAGCAATGGCTGATTGTCGAAATACTTAATGAACAGTTTGAAGTCAATGGTGCCTAGAGATCCATTTGTAATGGGCCTAAACCAGCTTTACACGTACGGACCTGGATACAACGCAGTCTGTTTTCTTGTCTCAATGTTACTGCTGCAGGCCCTAGTTATTCCTAGTGAAATGCAGAATTTAACTAGTTTTGGCCAAGTTGTATTGTTCTTCGTCGCCATGTGGAGAACAAATTGTTTGAGATTAGGGCCTAATGAGTGGATTTAGAAATTGATAAAACAGGTTCACCTCTGCTCAGTGCTTAAAGTGTAAAAAAAGAAGTGCCTGGACGCCACTTACTTTTCCCTCCCCTCCTCCCACCTATCCCCTTTTCCCACCCCTTCTCCCCAACTTTCCCTCCTTAATCCCATTCCCTTCCCCGTCCCTCTCCTCAACCCCTCTCCCTCCAGTCATAGATGCAAATATAAAAAAATCTGGGATGCTCATATTGCAAGCGCCGAAGACGCAAAACCGCGAGTGCTGAAGGTACGAAGCCTATATAGGCCTAACGACTATGGGGGTCTGAGGGAGCGTCGTAAGCTCCCTCAGCGGGGTCTGGGGCGGAGCCCCAGAAGCCAGCGCATTTGGTAGCAGTTGATATCAAATGGAACACGTTTTAGGCCCTTATTTTCCAGCTGTTTCTGAACGATAAAGTCATGATAACTTCAAGGTTTTTCAGATTCAAAGACAGCACAACAAGTTCAGAGTTTTATTTTAAAAGAAACAGATTTCGTCTCTTCCTTTCAGCTCTTTCAGAAGTGTCTAGTTAATTTTTGCAGTCAGAATCCATTTAAAAAATAAGATTTTTTGGTTTTTATAAATTGGCTAAGCACTTTGTCCAGTGGTATAGCCGATCGATGCTGCTACCTTAATTGTTAGCAGATATTCTCAGTAGGCCTAGGCTTTGCAATCCTGTGGCAGACATAGTTTTCCTCAGGTGACTTCTTGTGAGACGAAAAACCTTGAAAATGCTCCTTCTGCAGAACAAGCTGTGACTGGTAGGGAAAGGGCATCGTCATGCAGAGCTGGCGGAATTTTGTATAACGAAACTGTAACGGGTCCCCCTGCCTCTATAGGGGAAGCTTAGAGTTGGATCTTACTCACGTTACTTTATTAGCTCCCTATGGAGAAGGTAGCAATGCATGTAAGGCCTATCATTATAGTAGAATTCAATGAAGACAGTCTTGAGTTTTGAATATTAATTAGTTCAACAAATGTCTGATTTAAATACAATTATATTACAATGTTGATGCTATATTTACCTATTCTAGAAAGACTAGTTATTCATTAGTTCATAGGCTACAATCCTTACTTAGAACCAGCATCATTGACTACTTAAATTTATGTTTTATAAGGCCCTAAGCTAACCTCCCCAAACAACTCTGTGATGAAAAGTTATATTCACTTGAACTGTCCGCTCGTCGTGTAGTTACAGTAGATCGTCATTGATCTCCCTCTCGACTGACTTGGCTTGCTTCAGGCTGACGAAGTTCTTTTCGATGGTTCCTCTTGTCATGGCCATTCTGCTTGTAGTAATTCTTCTTGTTGAATTCAGCGTTTCTCCCAGCTTATCTCCTGGCTAGTTCTTGATGATGATTGCGTGGCGAATCACACCAAAGTTCAGAGTTCGTATAACTCGTAAACGAAAACGTTCTACGTTTGAGTTATAAATCGCACTTTTGCGTTAGATATCAAACCCAGTCGATCGTACGTTATCCGCCGAAACTTTCGTTAGTCCGACGAGATTTTCAACGTTCACAACACTACCGATTCAACGAAGTGTGTCGATGGACACGTAACGTAACTTCGCTTTCTTCTGATCGTTCTCGTTACAACAAATTACCAAAACTTGCTGTAAGATCAGGAGTTTGTCTATTGAACTGACTCGATCGACTACCTTAGTCTTTGCAGTCAACAGCAACACTGAATTGATCCTTTGCGATTAATTCTGCAGTCCAGGCGTGAAGGCGGCAAACCGCGGTTCACCTAGCAGACGACAGTTCTCAACGGTCCGTATTTTAATCCAACCAATCACGTCTCGCCAACATCGTCACGGATTAACCCAACACCACAGGTATCCCCGAAGCCTAGCTAAATATTATTATTATCGCTGGTTCTGACGCTGGTTCAATTAATTAAATGAATAATTAATCCTATACACTACAACATCCTAACAATTACTGCAGCCTTACTCCTTAACTGTACATACATATATATATAAGAGCATCTATCTACAGCACTTAGTAATATGATTTGTGTGGGGTCTCAAGGACATTCGCTACATAAACCCCCACAAACAAAGATTTGGACACAAATCTTAAATATTAAATGTCCTATATAACTACACACAAATCTTATCATTACTTAAAGACTACCTATTCACTTACTCATCTAATAACCTTTACTTATTCTAATCATCCTGAATATCTTATCCTATTCATTATACTTTAGACTAGAATAAACATCAATTCTACTATTAACCAATACTAACTTAAGTAATTGCTTTAACCATCACATTACTGCTTTACCTTATAACACTAAATTACTGACATTACTTAACTTCTATAGAGTCCTATACTCTGCCTATAGAATATCATTCTATAACTAAATCAGCAAATTAAGTAACTTACTATTTAATCTACATTATAAACTAAACTCCTTTCTTAGATATACTTAATTATCTAAAACATCGGATTAACATATTCGAATATCATCTTACTCGTCTTCACACCATCTTCCAAATGTAGAGTACCGTGATATTCCTCTCTTCTCATTAAATCTCTGTCTCCATTTCCAATCAGGTACATAGCCATCTCTCACTCTAACTTCTCTCTCAAATCCATTAGAATTCCTCTTTAGGTTCATCCACCTCCTTCTCTTCAACGACTCCTCTTCCGTTCTTTTCTCATTACCAATTTCATTAATTCCTCCTGCTATATCCACTCTTGAATAAACTCCTTTAGCCGGCCTTCGCCAGTCTAAGCATTCTTCTTTAAACTTTCTTTGATCTCCTCTACAATTTGTAACACAAGATCTGCCACCATCTTGTTTCCAATACTTCTTATTCACCCTACTTCCGACTACATTCCTTCCTTTCTTACACCAACCAGGTTCACACTTATTCAGATAGTCTCCTCTGTACCTCACTCTATCATCGTGTCTGACTCCGCTCGTCTGTTTATTCCTCCAATCGGATGTATAAGGTCTTCGATAACCTTTCTTACAACCGATCTTTTCACTTCTATCTCCTTCACTTCTCCTTTCATTCGAATACAACTCGGGATTACTCTTCCCGTTGCTAGTTTCCTTTTGCTTGACGCTAAGTAATTTATTTGGAGTCACTTCCAAATCAGTTGAGACTGACACTTTCAAGGGTTGTTCTGTTCGAACCCGTTTCTCATTTAGTGCACGTGCGTTGCAACCTGCTATCTTCTCCGTCTCAGACTCAACTATCAACACACCGCCATTTTTATTTGCCGCGCTATTGTGTAAGCGTCTTCCAATGACGTCATCACGTCCATCCTTCTCAGCTAGACATTGCTTGTCTACCTGTCGACTATTTTTTAAGTACGGAACACTTCTGCTCACATTGCTAACAACATCACTAGTTCCGCTAGTCCCAGTGCCTTCTGTCCTAGATTCTTGTCTAGTCCAATTACACAGTTTAGGTCCAATTATCAAGTCTGTCACTAGACTATCAACAACAATGGCCTGTGTTTCTCCTGTGAAACATTCACCTTCAATCTTTATTTTAGCTACAGGATACTTCTGTTTCATTCCATTTGTGAAAACACAGGTTCTATTTTTCCCCATGTACTGATCTGGATTCACCAAATTTGTTTTTACTGCGACACCTGTAGCTCCTGTATCATATAAGCACGTAGCTTTATGTCCATTGACCATCATGGTCCTAGTGAACTCGTTTTCACTACAAGCCTCCTCGCTATCACTCTGTTCCGGTTTAACAGCACAATACAATATTGCCATTTCTTTATTCTCATCTTCTTCTTCTTCGCATCTCATCATCGCTACCTGATGCGTTCTCATCTGTCTACTACCCTTATCGCATTGTGCTATGCGATGGCCTAAAGATCCACACCGGAAACACCCTGTTTGTCTATTTTCTCCATTATTTCTTTCTTTCTTATTCTCGTTGAAGTTCCAACCACTTCTGAACGGGTTTCTGTCTTTATATTCGCGCTGCTCCTTGCTTCTCTCCGGTTTTGCAATCGGGCTACTCCTGTCCGTATGTTCAAACTCTCTACCATGATACTTACTATCTTTATCCTTGTTCTTGCCACTATGTACCCATTTTCTTTCATCTGACTCACGAGCATCGAGAAAATTCTGGGCCTGCTTCAGCATTTCACTAAGCCTCAACTTCCCTTTTTCTTTCAAGAACTTTCTCATCTCATTGTCACAATTGATGAAAAACTGATCCCTCAGAATAAGAGTTTCTAATCCTTCATATCCTTCACCAATTTCTGCCATCTGTAACCATTGTCTAAGATACCTCCTAAGTCGTTCAACATACTGTGAAACCGTTTCATCTTCATCTCTAGAAGATTTCTTAAATTTCTTCCGATATCCACCCTCAGTCAACTTAAATCTCCTGAGTAATTCATCTTTCAACTTCTCATAATTTTGGGCATCCTCTGCTTCCATTCGCTGGTACACTTCCAGGGCTTTACCCTCAAGGAATCGAGTAAGTGTCAACGCCCACATATTCTCTGCTACGTTATACGCAGTGCACGTTCTCTCAAACCTTAAGAGATAGGCGTCTAAACAATCCTTATCTTCTCTAAATACTGGCATTTTTATGTTCTTGGCATTATTATTTCGTCCAGTATTATCCCAATCTCCTCCGTTCCCAAGTACGTCACCTCTGTTTCTTTGCTGAGCATTATACTCCGTCCTCAATTCTAATTCTCTTAGTTTTATCTGTTTCTGGTTCTCCATTTCTATACGTTTCAATTCTAATTCGTCTCCATGACGTTTAGCTTCGAGCTCTTCCGTACGCCTCTTAGCTTCAAGCTCTTCTGTACGCCGCTTCTCTTCAAGCTCTTCTGTACGCCGCTTCTCTTCAAGCTCTTCTGTACGCTTCCTAGCTTCAAGCTCTTCTGTACGCTTCCTAGCTTCAAGCTCTTCTGTTACAGTACGCCGTTTCTCTTCAAGCTCTTCCAAACGTCGCTTCTCCTCTTTGGCTTCTGCCTGCCTTTCTTTTATAAATTCTCTAAGTTCACTATTTTCGAAACCCAGTTCCTGTCCGATTTTCATCCATTTCTGATATTCTGCGGACATCTTGCGTTATTTTCACTATAGGCACTGCTGGCGCTATATGAAAAATCTCAGCCTTGCGCTGATAAATTTTCTTAAGGCTATAAATAGTTGTATAACCTTGACCCAACCTCGCTTTCGCCGCTAATTACCTATAGCGTTCCACACTCTCGGTATGCAGTTGACCTGACCTCACTGACGTCACTATTACGTCGTGACTACACTTTCAATATGCAGTTGGCCTGACCTGACCTCACTGACGTCACTATTACGTCGTGACTACTAATAAGCCAATCAGACGACAACAAGAAATTGCAAATGGCTGCCACGTGAGTTGAATTCGATTTCAATCTCAAAATTAATTAAGCTCGTGTCTATTCTATCTGTCTAATTCTATCCCGGACGAAATGCCACCACTCATGTAACGGGTCCCCCTGCCTCTATAGGGGAAGCTTAGAGTTGGATCTTACTCACGTTACTTTATTAGCTCCCTATGGAGAAGGTAGCAATGCATGTAAGGCCTATCATTATAGTAGAATTCAATGAAGACAGTCTTGAGTTTTGAATATTAATTAGTTCAACAAATGTCTGATTTAAATACAATTATATTACAATGTTGATGCTATATTTACCTATTCTAGAAAGACTAGTTATTCATTAGTTCATAGGCTACAATCCTTACTTAGAACCAGCATCATTGACTACTTAAATTTATGTTTTATAAGGCCCTAAGCTAACCTCCCCAAACAACTCTGTGATGAAAAGTTATATTCACTTGAACTGTCCGCTCGTCGTGTAGTTACAGTAGATCGTCATTGATCTCCCTCTCGACTGACTTGGCTTGCTTCAGGCTGACGAAGTTCTTTTCGATGGTTCCTCTTGTCATGGCCATTCTGCTTGTAGTAATTCTTCTTGTTGAATTCAGCGTTTCTCCCAGCTTATCTCCTGGCTAGTTCTTGATGATGATTGCGTGGCGAATCACACCAAAGTTCAGAGTTCGTATAACTCGTAAACGAAAACGTTCTACGTTTGAGTTATAAATCGCACTTTTGCGTTAGATATCAAACCCAGTCGATCGTACGTTATCCGCCGAAACTTTCGTTAGTCCGACGAGATTTTCAACGTTCACAACACTACCGATTCAACGAAGTGTGTCGATGGACACGTAACGTAACTTCGCTTTCTTCTGATCGTTCTCGTTACAACAAATTACCAAAACTTGCTGTAAGATCAGGAGTTTGTCTATTGAACTGACTCGATCGACTACCTTAGTCTTTGCAGTCAACAGCAACACTGAATTGATCCTTTGCGATTAATTCTGCAGTCCAGGCGTGAAGGCGGCAAACCGCGGTTCACCTAGCAGACGACAGTTCTCAACGGTCCGTATTTTAATCCAACCAATCACGTCTCGCCAACATCGTCACGGATTAACCCAACACCACAGGTATCCCCGAAGCCTAGCTAAATATTATTATTATCGCTGGTTCTGACGCTGGTTCAATTAATTAAATGAATAATTAATCCTATAACACTACAACATCCTAACAATTACTGCAGCCTTACTCCTTAACTGTACATACATATATATATAAGAGCATCTATCTACAGCACTTAGTAATATGATTTGTGTGGGGTCTCAAGGACATTCGCTACAGAAACAATTCACTTAATTCCAATCGACAATTTTCAGAGGATCGATCAGAACGCAACCCTGTAGGCTAGGGGCCTAACTGTGAAACTTTATCTCGTATGTTATTTCTCAACTCCTATTAAGCCATTACTTCCTTCTGTTCTATTTTTCTTGCCTTTGTTTTTCTTTGTACACCTTCAGCGGTTTGTCTGTTGTTAACTCAATAAACGAATATAATCTATTCGTTTATTGTTGATTATGATCATGAAGCCTAAATGTCTCTCAACAGTTTCTGGGTCTTGCTGGTGAAGTACGCCAAACTGGGACCGTGGAATTTTATAAGTCTATGTGAAATCGTATCGTATTGCATCAATGCGTTGTACTGAAGTCATTTAACTTGATAAGTTGATTCAGTTATGAAACAGTCAAGACAAGACTCACAGTGGATGTGAGTCATAGACATCCATTACACACATACGTAAGTAAGGAATGAGTTGGAGAAACAAGTTACACTTGCGGTAGAACGGTAGAGTTCATTAAGAAATCAAAATGACAATACGAAATTTGATTGGAATCTTAAAAATTCAATGCTGTTGATAATAACGCAGAGGAATTACACTGTTGCATGGACGCTGCATGGACGGCGTCCAGGCGGTGCTGGCCTAATAAGTGGCAGGACGGCGTCCAGCCTTGAAAATAAGTGCCTGGACGCCGTCCATGACCGTCCATTCACACTTTAAGCCCTGCCTCTGCTGTAGATCGCGTGTACTTGCGATGACCAATAACAAATTAGCAGTACACCGAGGCAAGAGGCGCCACATAAATGCCTTCGTCGATTGCTAACAGTTTGATAGACAGACAAGCATTAAAGAGATTAAAGATTGACGGCGAAGAGTCATACAACTTGGCCAAACTATTTAAATTCAACATTTCATTAGGAATAACTACATTATTTGGTTTTATTCTATTACCATCGTTAGATAATTTTATTATAAATCTGACAAGCAAAGTATTTTACTGCAAGTTCTATTATAATATAATAATATCTTTTCTTTAATTAAGCGCTGACAAACGCGCTGCGCTGTACATTTACATGTTATGCAATTGCAACAATTCACAAGAAAACAAATGACAGAACACATAAATCTTAACTACTAACAGAACAGACAGCCTGCAATACACGGCGCTAATAGCAGCCTACAAAGCATGTCCGCATACGGATCTCGATCTCGGTACCTCTCGCTCTCTATGCCAGTGTGCTATCCAATGCGCTATCGAGCCCCCGATGTTGCAGCATTTTCGCTTCACTCGTTTTCCTTGCTGCTTACCAAAGTCAAATTGACTAGACGATCCTTTCATGACGCTCCAGTGCTACCACCTATTGTCGAATAGGCCAATATGTACCAAGTTCATCACTCTATCTCTCCACCTTCTGTAAGTTTTAGGCAAACCTACTTATCTCTGACAGAATGCCTGCATGGAGCATATGTTCCATGAGAGCCCATATGGCCTATGGGTCCCATCATTTCAGAAATTTTCATTTTCAGGAATTTATATAGCGCCCTTTCAAGAAGCCTACTCTGAGGCGATGTGTCCATGGGAACCCTGTCAGGGAATACCGCTTTTCTTAAGTATAAATATTCTGTCCGCTTCAGGCTTATGCCTATTATGTCCGAATTTCATCTATTGGATTTTATTCAATGAGTCCACTCATGATTTTAAGACAGAAATATCTCTTGCTGAAGCCAATAAATAGTTGGTTAATAAATCGTTGACAGATCTGCTCTAGTAAAAATTTACAAACAGTATCAGAAAACAAAACTTAATAGCGCTAAGCTATCGTTCACGTTTCGTAGTCAGAGTATTTTGTTCGAGTGAATTTTCTTACAAAACCCCTGCCTATCGATTCTGTTTTGATTGAGCGCCAGTGAATAAGCTGGTTCTCGCGACTTCGCTTTTGTGGGCGCTGTAGAAATCTCGAGTTTACGATTACGATAAGAAGTGTTTAAGAACGTATCCAGCACTGCAGACAAAATCAGGATTTGACACCCTCACATAAATAGGCCTACCTCCCCAAAGGGACTTAGTTGTTCCATATCTGTCGGTGAAATGCTGACTATCAATAAGCTTCTAAGAGCCCAGAGAAAGTGCTAACCTACGACTTGCTTCTCGATCAACTGAGTTTGCAGGAACATACTACCGCTCTCAAGTCTCGTCGTGTAATTAATAGCCGTCTGTAATCTGAATTGAAATCGTTCTACAAGACAGTTGAAATCGTCCTACAAGACGATTTCAACTGTCGTTCTTCAGTAGGATAGAAGAGTGAGAGACATTGTGTACGGTTAAATAACTGTTCAAAGCATTGTCGCGGTAACCCCTCACTGTAAGCGAAGTCAGAACACCTTAACTCTATCTAAACTGCAAATGTCTCCTCTCTCTTACTGAGCACATCCACTCTCTTCTTAGCCCTCTATACATACCCTCTATAGGAGGGGAGGTGTGAAGGAAGGGGACACGGGAGTACACAAAGGCTGATGGCAGTTAGGGCAGGCGGCCAGGGATTGCAGGACACAAGGAGAGTGAAAGCGCCGTAAGGTCCTAGGGACACGGGCAGGTATCAAGGGAAACTACCCTTCCGTTAGCTACAGTATCTGAGAGAAGACAATGAATTTAACAGCACAAGATGTCATGTTTCCGATTAATCAAACTACGATGGGTGTCCTCATTGCTACGAGTGATTTACTTCAGACTGTGTGCTCGATAGCGCAGTGGTTATCGTGCTGGACTGTCAATCTAAGGGCCGAGGGTTCAAATTCCCGCCAGGGCAAAAATGTGGTTCGAGATAGATATCTGCTCTCTAGCCAACTCAGCTACGATGAGTTCACACTGACCGTACACTGTCGGTGGGAAGATGAGACGGCGAGGGAGAGGACTGGCCACCACCCTCATATGTCGAGACTAAGTAAAAGAAGTCGCTAACACTTCATACCCATGACAACCTCAGGAATAGCTTGGTGGACTGCTAAAACGGAATTGGGGAGCTAGATTAAAATGGTGTCCAGTCACTATAGAGACAATTGTATTTACCTTTTTATTTACCAGTGCTTCACGTATGTATGTATATGTATGCATGTATGTATTTATGTATGTATGTATGCATGTGTGTATGTATGCATGCATGCATGTATGTATGTATGTATGTATGTATGTATGTATGTATTGTATGTATGTATGTATGTATGACTGTATGTATGTATGTATGTATGTATGTATGTATGTATGTATGTATGTATGTATGTATGTATGTATGTATGTATATAATGGAGGATTTGAGGGCACAAAACATGGACATGAGGGAAGCCATGGATAAAATCAGAGACAGAACGATTTGGAGATGTCATGTTAAGGACTCATCGTTGGCGCACGCCTGACGGATGAGAGAGAAGAAGAAGAAGATGTATGTATGTATATATGTATGCATGTATGTATATATGTATGTATGTGTATGTATGTATGTATGTATGTATGTATGTATGCATGTATGCATGTATCTATGTATGCAGATATCAGAAAATTGTGTATCGCCCTTTAAGTAAACTGATATGGGTGGTCCGGTAAGGCTAACTAGTAATCTTCATCTTCTGCCGTTAACAACTGCTCTTCCACTGTTATAGAGAACATTACATGCAGCAAAATATAAATATGGACGAAATTCGTAATCAATCAATTCTTTTATTGATCACTATAATTATTATACTATCACAAACAAATACAATCAAGACATTCATGTGCAGTGGCGTCAATAGGCAGACCCAAAGGAACATAAGGTTCCGCTAGCAGGGTCACCCTAGTTTCATCAATCATTAATCTAACAGTATTTTTTTATTCATAATTTACAACAGAACGTCTTCAAACGGGAACAGGTCGATAGTCCGAAGGTTCGATAGTCCGAAGGTTCGATAGTCCGAAGGTTCGATAGTCCGAAGGTTCGATAGTCCGAAGATTGCATGGTAAAACATATAGAAATGTAGAAATATATGTTTATGGGTAATCCCGTATTTTACGTTGAAAATTCCTTGTCCGAAGGTTCGATAGTCCGAAATTACTCAGAAGGTTCGATAGTCCGAAAGTGTCACGTAAAACATATATGTATAATTGTATTTGTACATATATATATATGTATGTGTACATAATATGTATACATATGCATATATATGTATATATGTTCGTATATGTATATATCTGTTTGTATATATATAAGTATTTATATCTATATATGTACATATATGTATATATATATGGATATATATATATACATATATATATTTGCATATATGTATTTATATATATATGTACAAATGTATATAGATGTATATAAGTTTGTATATATATATGTATGTATATATATATGTACATATAGACATATGTATATATATGTATATAAGTTTGTATATATATGTATGTCTATATATATATGTGGGGCGCGGTGGTGTAGGGGTATGTTCGGTGCCTTGCAGCCCGAGGGATGCGGGTTCGAATCCACCTCAAGCCATCGCGTAGGGACCCTGGGCAAGTCCTTCACTCGCAATTGCTCATGCGCTTCGGCGTGAAGCTCCGATTCAGTGTCCGCGCTGTAGTCGAGAGCGCCTCTGAGTAGAAATCTTGAAGTGGCGCTACAACAAGTGCTCATACATACATGCATACATACATACATATATGTACATATGTATATATATGCGTATAAGTTTGTATATATATGTATTTATATTTATGTATATATGTACATATGTATGTATATAATATATATATATATATATATATATTATATACATATATGTGTGTGCATATGTATATATACATATATATGTATATATGTATATATTATGTATATACACATATATATACTTACTATGCATATAATTATATGTCCATAAATATGTATTTGTAAATGTGTATATATTTATGTATGGGAATGTGTAAGTATATATGTATATATTTACTATGAATATATATATGTACATATATATGTATATGTATATATTATTATATACTTATATAATATTTATGTATATAAATTATATAATATATAATTATATATTATAATTATTATATGCATTTGTATATAATATTTATTAATATTAATCAATTACAATATAATTAATTATTTTAAAATTATATAATAGTAATAATCTTATTATATATTAATACATATTATTAATACAATTATTTATGTACCTGTGTATATGGGCATATATTTATATATAATTTAATAATTAAATATTATATAATATTTATGGTAAACGTGTATTTTAGCGTCCTAAATTATTTTCTGACTTTCAGTGAAACAAAACGCTTTTAAATACCTAGGGTCTAAGTATTTTATTTCACAAGTCAAGTAACAGTATATCCTGCAGTGCATTTGTACAATGGATCTTGCATTGGAAATAGGGGTATTCTTGAAGGGCAACCACTCAGAGAATGGTGATTGAAATAGATGGGTGATTGGTGGTTTCTATAGCACAAAGGGTGCTCTTTAGACCCTATATACGGCTTTTAAATACCTAGGGTCTAAGTATTTTATTTCACAAGTCAAGTAACAGTATATCTTGCAATGCATTTGTAGAATGGATCTTGCATTGGAAATAGGGGTATTCTTGAAGGGCAACCACTCAGAGAATGGTGATTGAAATAGATGGGTGATTGGTGGTTTCAATAGCACTAAGGGTGCTCATTAGTCTCTAGATACGGCTTTTAAATACCTAGGGTCTAAGTATTTTATTTCACAAGTCAAGTAACTGTATATCTTGCAACGTATTTGTGCAATGGATTTTGCATTGGAAATAGGGGTATTCTTGAAGGGCAACCACTCAGAGAATGGTGATTGAAATAGATGGGTGATTGGTGGTTTCTATAGCACTAAGGGTCCTCTTTAGTCCCTAGATACGACTTTTAAATACCTAGGGTGTAAGTATTTTATTTCACAAGTCAAGTAACAGTATATCTTGCAATGCATTTGTAGAATGGATCTTGCATTGGAAATAGGGGTATTCTTGAAGGGCAACCACTCAGAGAATGGTGATTGAAATAGATGGGTGATTGGTGGTTTCTATAGCACAAAGGGTGCTCTTTAGACCCTAGATACGGCTTTTAAATACCTAGGGTCTAAGTATTTTATTTCACAAGTCAAGTAACAGTATATCTTGCAGTGCATTTGTACAATGGATCTTGCATTGGAAATAGGGGTATTCTTGAAGGGCAACCACTCAGAGAATGGTGATTGAAATAGATGGGTGATTGGTGGTTTCTATAGCACTAAGGGTGCTCTTTAGTCCCTAGATACGGCTTTTAAATACCTAGGGTGTAAGTATTTTATTTCACAAGTCAAGTAACTGTATATCTTGCAATGTATTTGTGCAATGGATTTTGCATTGGAAATAGGGGTATTCTTGAAGGGCAACCATTTAGAGAATGGTGATTGAAACAGACGGGTGATTGGCGTTTTGGATGGCACTGAGGGTTCTCTTTAGGCCCTACAAAGAAGTTTCACATTTCTTAGAGGATAAGTATTTTATTTCAAGGATCAAATATCAGCATCTTTTGCAATGCATGTTGTACAATGGATTTTGCATTGACAATGATGGTAAGTTTCAAGGTCTACCAATGAGACAATGGTGATTGAACAAATTGATTGATTGGCGTTTTGATTAGCATTGGGGGTTCTCCTTTGGGCCTAGAATGGGCTTTTGCATACTTAGGGTCTAAGTATTTTATTTAAATGGTCAAATAATAGCATTTCTTGCAATGTATTTGTTCCAATGGATTCTGGCTTTACACTAATGAGTAATTTTGAAGGATTGCCACTGTGAGGATAGTAATTGAAGGTGATGGATGATTGCCGTTTTGGTTAGTATCAAAGTTGCTCTTTACACCCTGGAAAGTGCTTTTGCATACTTATATGATAGCTATTTTGTTTCAAGGGTCAAACAAGCACATTTCTTCCAATGCAATTTGTCCAATGCATTTAGGCTTCACAATAATAGTAAGTGTGAAGCATGAACACTGGGGAAAACAATTTTGCAGGAAATTAGTGATTAGGAAGGATATGTAAGGATTAGAATTATGGTAGAAGTACCCTGGTAACAAATTCGTCGTACAGGACGTTTACATAATGCAGAAAAAAGTAAGTAAGTAGGTATATTCTTTATTACGCCGCTTGCAAACACAGAAGTATATCAGTTTCAATGCAGACTGATAGCATAAAACACCTGCAAATCAATTGTGTGGGAAGTATTAGTGCCTCATAGACGGTATTTAGTGAAGCGTACGGGTGCGCGGCCTGTTCGTATCTCATAGGCTTAACGCGTCAACTTAACGCAATATTCAGCATTATATTAAGTTGAGGTGTAGCTATTTATAGCCGCGGTCAAGTTGAGGTGTAGCTATTAATAGCCGCGGTCAATATAGATTCCTTGTACCATAGCCGCTTGACTTCCTGTTGTCGTCGATTGATCGCTAAACGGCTCAATTCGTTTTCATTTTCTCTTCTTAATTTAGTTTTATTTGGTTGTTTTTGTTTTTTTAGCATAAATATATTCCGGAATATGAAATATATAAGGGTAAACGTTTAAATTGATATGGTAATACTTTATCTGCCTTAAAATAATTTAGAACGCTAAACTACACGTTTACCATATTTATTAATTATAATAATATTAATTATATTAATTATATAATATTATTTATTTACAATTAATACATATATATTATATATTAATATTATATTAATTAATATAATATATCAATATTATATATAATACAGGTAATTATAATAAATAATTAATAAATATTATTATAGCTAATTAATTTTATAATTATAATTAATAATTATAATTATTAGTAATATTATTGAATTAATTATATTATATTTTACAATAATAATAATTATTTTAAAATAAAATAATAAAATATATGTATATGTACATTGTATATACATAATATGTTTTTGTATATGTATGACATATATAAATGAAAACATCGATTATATAATATAAAATTATATATGTTATTAAGTATAATTTATTAAATATATTTTTATGTATATACATATGTATATGCATATATATATAATATATAATATATAATATATAATAATATATAATATATATATATAATATAATATATCACAGTACTGTAGTTGAGAAACAACCACTGGAAGAAGCATAACCCCTTACACATACCCATACATAAATATATAGACATATACATATACATTTATATGTACACATGCATAATATACATAGTAAATATATGTATATGTATATACATATATATGCATATATGCATATATATATAAATACATATAATTTTATATACATATGTACATATATATAATTACGTATAATACGTTTATATACGGATATGTACATATATATGTATAGATAAATACATATATATACAAACTTATATACATATGAACATTTAGATATATAAATACGTATATATAGAAATATATGCGTATACGTATATATATCGATATATATATACATACATATATGTACATATATAGATATAAATAAATTTATATGCAAATACATATATATACATATACATGCATATGTATACATATACTGTACATAAACATATATATGTACTTATACATGTATGTTTTACTATGAAATCTTCGGACTATCGAACCTTCGGACTATCGAACCTTCGGACTATCGAACCTTCGGACTATCGAACCTTCGGACTATCGAACCTTCGGACTATCGATACGTAACCCTTCAAACAATCCTTGTTATGGTGTCCATAGTTATTCTTACAGGAAATAAAACAATCTTCAAACAACAAATGCAGAGTTAACTAGTATCATAAAAACAGAGCAATAAAAAAATAAAATAAAATAAAATAAAAATAAAAGAGTAATGCATACACAATCCATGTAGTAAATCTTAAACAGTTGCAGTCAAAAGGTGAACTTTTAATTTATTTTTGAACTGATAGACTGTGGGTAAACAAGTAAGTTCTTTGGGCAGGGAGTTCCAAAGCAGCGGTCCGTATGTGCTGATACTATGCTTAATAATATTGGTGTGCACACTTCTTTGGTGGTAATTGCTTGATGATCTTGTATAGTGGTCGTGTACCTCAGAATTTTTACAGAACCAGTGATCAAAGTTTGATAATATTTGGCGCGAATGAATTTGAGTAGGATGTACGTCAAACCACCCCGCATGTAATTAATCTAATGATGACAATTATATCTACTATTACGCATAGCCTAACGATCCGGACATTATGATATGGAAATTTGATAGCGCTTGCACGAAAGGTTTGGCGACGTTGTGTGTGTTTCCTTTTTAACGACTAGCTGTGTGGTAACAAAGACCATTAGCGTCGCCCTCCTCCTTTATCCAGGCTTGGGACTGGCACTGTCAGAAAGCGAATTTGGCGACGTTAACCACGAGTCTAAACTATAAACGATTGCATTGGTGACGTCGTATACGCCATGTATATGACGTATACATTATACAATGACGTTTCACATTATCAGACGGGTGAAATATAAAACTAATGACTGTTGCGACGTCTAGAGTAGACTGAGATTCAGTCCGTTGCTAATATATTCGTTTAATTGATAAAATCAATCTGACAAAAACGCAGAAATGCTAACATGAGTGATAATGGATATAGAGATTGAATATAAAATAAAACACAGAAGTAATAATAAGGTATAGTAATAATAACTTTAAATCATAAAGTAGCGGCAGCCATAAACAGGCTCCCAGTCCTCGTGTAGGACTAGGAAGCAACCTGGAAGGCGCCATCCGTCAGGTTGATGATGTTAAGTGTTAGAGGTAATGGTGTGTTCATGGGTCATCGGTTGATGCTGCAAAGGTGTCGTATTCGAGGTATAACGGTGATTGATGTTATATGTATTGTCCAATGCTGTGGGTCTGCGGAGAAGCACTTGGAAAACGCCTCTGTTCGCTTTCAACACACACATACAGAACATGAAGGCGGCCATGAAATGTCGATTGTTACAGTAGTTCTTAGAATCGTCCAAAAAGGCGTAAATCCACATGGATGGCTCTGCAGGCATTACAGAATCCGAATTGGTCGAAAAATATCCTCGAAAGAATGTGGTAATTGAAGTAATATTTATTGTCTAATTCAGAAAGCCTACAAAGGAGCACGTGGTGAACGCGACTGTTCGTCGTTTGCAGAAGGATGGCAGCGGCCATGTTTGTCGATTGAAGCTTAGGCATTAAAAATCGTACCAGAACGTGTAATTCCTCGCGTCCGACTCAGCAGACAGCACAGAATCGAGCTAGAAAGCTTTATATCCCCGAAAACATCAGCCTTTGTCAGCAAACGGCTTAAAACCCAAGAAAACGTCACATTTCCTCAAAACAAAAGTTGGCGACGACCGGATGCTCCGCCATCAACCATAGACTCATAGCTCACTTTGTTTCTGGTTATTATTCGACTTTAAGTAGCCATGTTAAAAGTATAGAATTGTAGAATGCAGCTTCAATGAGCAAGCTTATTAAAGTTGTCATGTCGTGATACTTTACCGAACAATATAATACGTTAATGACGCGGTTGAGGGAAGGAAACTGCGTGCAGTTCTATAGTATTTCTCTTGTATTTCGATATTCCGATAACTTTTATTTTGGTCGTCAAGCAACATCCCACTGCTCTTCCTTCGTGAGAGAGAGGGGGAGGGAGAGAGAGAGAACACCATATGACGAGTTATGTTCTGATTCTGCTATCAGTTACTCGAGAACAAGAAATGAGAATATGAATTATTATTATTCTTACAAACATTTTGTAACGCACGCAAAGTCACACAGTCGCCAGGTGAAGAGCAGTTAGATATCCAGATGTAATGTAATGCAATATAATGTAATGTAATTAACAACTTCTGTTGCGCCGGTGTCTAATGCACAAGGCATCAACCTATGGCACACCAAAACCAAGCCGTAATCAGGTCAACATCCAAAAGATCAGACCGTAAGAGCCAGCCTACGGTGGATAAGCAATTTGAAAGAGGTAAGTTTTCAGCCGAGAACGAAATGAAACAAGAGACTGAGCACAGCGTAGCCTACAGACACAGAAAGAGAGTTCCAAAAAAGTAGGTCCAGATACTGAAAAAGCTCGTTTGCCAAGAACAGTACTTGATTTTGGTATGACCAGACAAAGATGATCAGATGACCTCATTGAATAATGATAAGTCTGGGGAATAAGAACTGATTTTAAATGTTGTGGTTGGCCAGAGTTTACAGTTTTGTATACTATGAGCCCCAGTTTGAAACGAATTCTCTGCTGAACAGGAAGCCAATGCAAAGATTTAAGCACAGGGTTTATGTTCATATTTCGATGTCTGATGTCTGAAAGCCAGTGAGAAAGAGTTCCTTTTTCGGCGTTTCTTCAGTACCGAATTAAAGCGCATGCCAACTAAGCCATGGCTTAGGGCACCACAAGTTCAGAGGGCCCACAAAATCCAGAGAAATTACATCAAATTGTTACAGCAAATTCATAATTTTCTATAATTTGAAATAATTTAGCGTTTTACTCTTAAACGTATTTCAGCGCTATTAAGTTTTAGTTACTAATTACTGAATACTGACCCTCGACACCAATTTGACATTTCTCCATTACCAATAATCTGAGAGTCTTTGTCAAAATGTACCATTTAACACTAAATTCTATCGTTTGAACCTTCCTGTTAATATTAGTTTTATATTTTGATTCTATATTATTCTTTTGAACTAGCTGTAGGCCTAATCAGTTGCGGTGCATGTGTCAGCTGTTTTTTTATGTGCCAGTAAATGATATATAATAATACCTAGTATTACCCGAGTTAAAACTTTGAAAATACTGAATGTCATCCTTCAGGATAATCTCAGACTCAGAGCCCATATAGACCACCTCACAGCAACTTGCTCCTCCTCTTTTTATGCTATTAGAAAACTCTGTTTGTATACGCCTTCATAAAGAGCGCCTCTCCCCTCTTCAATCTGTGCTTAATGCGGCTGCCAGGCTGATAGCTCGACTGCCTCGCTTCTCGCACATCTCCTCCTATATGTTGGAACAACTTCACTGGCTCCCTCTTACTGCTCGTATCCAGCTTAAGGTCTTGTTCTTGTCTGCCGGTCTTATTCTGGCCTAGCTCCCAAATACCTCTGTTGCCTCGTTCGCCGGCCTATCTCCGCCACCTCTCACCGCCCGCTTCGCTCACTTGATCGCCTTGACCTTCTTGTCCCACGAGCGAGGACTACTATGGCTAAATCTCGAGCTTTTGCCTTCAGTGGCCCTTCACTATGGAACCAACTCCCTTCATCAACTCGTTCTTTGATACTAACTGGTGCTTCTTTTCGCTGTCTTAAGACCACTCTTTTCACTCTGAGTCTTACGCACTGGGAGCGCCTCTGATTGGTGTTCACTGTGAGAGGCGCTTTATAAATTTATAAATACAATACAATACAGTATACTCATATACTCTGTACAGGCGCCCATAGCGACCGACGGCAGACGTCAATGGTTCCGAGCCGAAACGGTGAACGATCGCAAGCGGGTGAAAATTTGGAAATTAACAATTTAGTGGTCAATTCTTGAACATAATAACATTAACATTATTTATATTACATTCTGAAAAGTGAACCGTCAGTTACATTTATAATGAAGCGCTCTATTCAGTTCCATTTAGGTAATAAGTTCTAAGTTTCGACTTTAATATGACCTGTTACTGCATGCAGCTTGCAGTTGGATCTGGTATATTCATATTGGAAATAACTAGTAGCCTAACCCAGTTACATTACATCCTATTACAGTAGTAGGCCTACTAGTAACATACTGAGTTCTGTAAAGTGCAAGTTGTGCAACCTATTATTAACTAAATAATTTTTAAATGATTATTATAAAATGCTTATAAAATTATAAAGTGATTAGCAAAGGGTACGCGTGCAATGCATATGTTATTATTTAGCCTATATTTCATTAGACAAAAATAACTCATCATTGTACATTTAGAACTTTGTGTTCAGATACCGGTACTTTGGTAATTGGCTTTGCTTTGGGGTTAGGTGATGATGACACTGTAGTGCATGGAGTCATTTGCTTGTCTGGTTTAGAGGATAGAGCTACACGAGGAAATCTTTACAGTGTACAAAAATATATTTTGACTCTATAGGGGCCGTCCATAAAGTACGTCACGCTCCAGGGGAGGGGTTTAAGAAAGTGTGACAGTTTGTGACAGGGGGGGGTCAGGCCATGTGTGACGTCACACATTTTTTTATATTTTATTTATAATTTATTTTTATTTTTTTAGTAGAATTTCATAGCTTTAAAAATAATTTTCAAAAATTTTCTGAAACATTTTAATTAGTTTTATGTCAAAATAGCATGAAATGCATATCTCCTGAATGTGTTTTTCACGATTCCTCTCGGTAGGAGCGCTAGTAATAATGCTGTTGCAAAGCCTTGTTTATGTATTAGCCTTGCTTTCGGAAGTATTATTATTTCTATGTTGAAAGTGTGACGTACTTTGGGGGGGGATCCGAGTTTTGTGACAGTTTGTGACAGGGGGGGGTAAAAATGGTCAAAAATAGCGTGACGTACTTTATGGACGGCCCCTAGGGTACATTCAGATTTAGTCGTATCACCACGTTGCTATAAACATTGCACTTAAAGTACCGGTGTTAGCTGCAACACAATAACAGTGACTGATGTAGGTTAAAATACCAAACATTAAGCGCCAATATGCTCCAAGTCCTCCTAGGCCTACTGGCTCTCTGATCTGGCAACACGGTTGGCTTTCAATCATGCTGTTTTAAAAGTATCGTTTATTCTGTTTTCCCGTTAACTGGTATTTGTAAAGTTGTGAACTTCTTACGTAAATGTAAAGAAAAACGCCAAAAATCTTAACCGCAATGAGCGTTTGGATACGTAGGCCTATTCGTTACCCGCCATCTAATCCAGCATCTTAAACTTAGCTGTTTCGCGCATTAGGACGATACATTGCACATAGAAGATGAATGCTGAGAAGAAAAAGAATGCGAAGAAGAATGCGAAGAAGTAGAGTGAGAAAATGAAGAAGAAGAAAAAAAGAAGAAAAAGAAGGAGAAGATGCACTTAATTAAGCTAGCCTGAGAGGTAGCCATGGGGGTTGAATCGTTAGCGATTTCATTTTCTTAAACTCGGCATTAGAAGGCGGATGGCCACTGGCCAGTCACACTCCTCGCCGTCTGTTTTTACCTCCGATAGTTTGCGGTCGTTTTGAATTGAACTCCAGTCCTTTCGGTTGACAGTCAAGCACACTAGCTACATAGGCCTACAAGGCTATCGCGAACCTAGCCTTTCGGAAGATGTCAATTCCTATTCCGAGTGTCACAGTTATTTTCTAAACCGTTTCTTCTTTCCAAACTTAGCATACATTCATATGATAACAAAAACCGGTTAACGATGCTGAGAGATGGGTGGCCTTACCCACATCGTCATTGCTCGTTTCGTTTCTAAATGGGCGGGTCATGCCCAGCAACTGGCAGCATACCAAAGTGACATATGATCACGAATAAAGGCTGAGTCTGAAGTAATTAGATGGGCGACATTGGGCGTGTCTCTAAAAACGCAACAGGCTGTCGAATCATTGGCCCTTGTAAAGAGATAGGTAAACAATACGTGTCTTGATCTTATGTCTAAGATGTGTCAACAAAATCAATCAAGACGTCACGCGATGCAAAGCTCCAAAAGGCGGAGCATATTCGTGGTATTTTGCCGTTTCTGTCGAACGGATTGCATAAATTTCTTTCATACCCGTCTGTCTCCTGACTAGAGCGTGTCAAGCCTTGCATTTCAGAAATATAAACGAAAGAACAGTTTAAATCGCAATTGTCGCGAATAGCACAGGAATAGACTGAAAACTGCACAAGGAGTTTCAACAATTTTCCGTCGCAGACGAACATCAGTCAAGATTACAAAGAAGATATTATTGTGTGCGGTTAAATAACTCTTCAAAGTATCTGAAAGAAGACAATGAATCTAACAGCAACAGATATCATGTGTGCGATGAATCAAACGACAAAAGGTCTCCTCATTGCTACGAGTAATTTAATTCAGATCGATTGGGAAAAAAAAACGTTTTATTCATTCAACGCCACAAAGAACAAAAGCGCTCGCGTGCCGAGTACAACCATAAATCCGTATTGGAATTACAGGACCAATCATCTTGAGCGTCTGCCGCCTCTACTCCTGCTCATAGTCGTCACCGTCATCTTCAACTTGGTCCTCATAGTCGTAATAGGGCTTGAGAAACGTCTGCACAAACCAGCAAATGCCTACATATTCGCTCTGGCTTGTTCAGACTTGCTGGATGGTTGTATACCAATGGTTGGGTTAATGCAGGAGACCGCGTTACCCAAATGGCAGCTGAATATTCTATTTTGTTATCTGGTGGCTCTCTTTGACCATGTAATTCCACTAACAGACATGAGTCTTATATTCCTGATGGCCTTCGATCGTTACTCGGCCATTATGCGCCCGCTTGAATATTCCAAGCCTAACAGAAAGATAACGATTTCAATACAAATCGGTCTAGCTTATGCTATACCTTTCCTGCTCTGGATTCCGCCTGTAATTGTGTATGGAGACAATAATATACCGTATGGCAGCTGTTTCATTTCTGTTCCGCGTAATTACGATATTGCGCGGTTGATCGGTACGTATTTTCTTATATTTTTTGCTACTATCTATCTTTATGGTCGATGTGTCTGGGGCTTATGGTCGCAGTATTTCAAAGTTCAGCCTCGTTTATTGGAAGGGTCTGACAACCGGAAGGACTGCAGACACGTAGCTGGTAATAAGGTCTCAGATGCAAACACCAGCCAGTCGAACAACGAGATGACTTTAACCGGAAAAGAGACGATCATCGTGAGTGTTAGTCTCAGTGTTACCGAGGGATCGGATCAATCGACTGAGAAGCTGACACCTTTTGGATCCTCGATAGCAGCTCGTCCACCAGTGGATCGCAATCCCAGAGTCCAACCTGATCAGTCGAACAAGCGTAGAAATGCTTTAGTTCGAAGCATGCGAAATGTTGGCATCTACGCCTTGGCGTTTTCGATCACGATCATGCCTTACGCTGCGCGAGCTTTGATTAACAATTTTTGCTATCTCATTTATAAAAAGCGTTGCCTCGCCAACAGTGAAGTTATTTCTTGGTTGCCCTATTGTCACGCGTCTGTTCATCCTATCTTATACGCGATGACACAGCGCGAATTTCGTAGCGCTGTGAAGACGCTGTCCAAGAAACTCTACAGATTCTTGCGTCCCTGCCGGAGTCCGAAATAAATTTGTTTGTATCCACTAAACCGTTTTTAATCGACACTAGCGCAGATTTTCTTCTGCTGCAGAATAATCTTCTATTGCAATTATTGAACTGTGTTCTTTGCGTTTACAAAGTAATTCGGTTTAAATTAGCATAAGCGAGACGCTGTTATAGTCTGCCTGTGTATTATGATAGTAACTGTAGGCCTACTAAGGTATAAAGGTACCGGTACGTTTATTGGTCTTAGTTTGTTATATTGAAAATTGTGGCTTCGTTGTTCTTATAAGTAATCATAGTTATTGAAATCACTGCATTCAATTGTTGATTCATGCACTGAAAAACACTGAATTCGTTAAATAATTTCAAACGTGCTAGTTGAACACTTATTTAGTTTATCTCACACTAATTTATCTCATGCTAGTTTATCGTATAATCATTAGTTTATCTTAAACTGTATTCTGTTGTGGTAGTGAGCAATAGTAGCTTGTTGAACAATTTAGTAGTGCTTACTGCTTCTTATAGCCTAATTATTAAATGACTCGCCTGTTGAAACATTCCTACATCAACTTCTGAAAGAATAGACTTTGTTGCAGGTCCACCCATAGGTGGGCAGAGGGCAAATACCCAGATGCCCGGCGACTTTTAGGGGCCTGGGCTGGGCCCGCAATGAACTTATGAAAAAATTACAAGCTCAAGCAAAATTTATGTTATGCAGCAAGACGTACTGAATGGTCTTTCAAATCTCGCAATCGAATATGATCTGGGAAAATCGTTGAACAACGAGGATATTAAACGATTTTGAGGGGGCCTACTCTGAGTACTCTCCCTGACATGGGAAAAGGGAAATTAATGCAGATAAAATATAGATAGATCATAAATGAATAAATTAGAACTGACAAGATTATTTGTTACGAATAGAGAATATAAATCGTTCTGCATGTAGTTCTTATACTGTGCATTGTAATTGATAAATTGCAATTACGTCACATTCATATGTGATAACGTAGGTATAAATGAAATCACATCATCATAACATTATGTAGTTAGCAATGGCTGATTGTCAAAATACTTAATGAACAGTTTGAAGTCAATGGTGCCTAGAGATCCATTTGTCCTGGGCCTAAAACCAGCTTTGCACGGACCTGGATACAACGCAGTCTGTTGTCTTGTCTCAAATGTTACTGATGTAGTCTCAAATGTTACTGATGTAGTTATTCCTAATGAAATGTAGAATTTAAATAGTTTTGGCCAAGTTGTATTGTTCTTCGTCGCCATGTGGAGAACAAATTGTTTGATATTAGGGCCTAATGAGTGGATTTAGAAATTGGTAAAACAGGTTCACCTCTGCTGTAGATCGCGTGTACTTGCGATGACCATAACAAATTAGCAGTACACCGAGGACAGAGGCGCCACATAAATGCCTTCCAGCGTTTGCTAACATGCTCAGTTTGATAGACAGGCAAGGATTAACGAGATTAAAGATTGACGGCGAAGGGCCATATACAACTTGGCCAAACTATTTAAATTCAACATTTCATTAGGAATAACTACATTATTTGGTTTTATTCTCTTACCATCGTTAGATAATTTTATTATAAATTTGATAAGCAAAATATTTTACTGCAAGTTCTATTATAATATAATAATATCTTTTCTTTAGTTAAGCGCCTGACAAGCGCACTGCACTGTATATTTACATGTTATGACAATTAAACAATTCACAAGAACACAAATGACAGAAGACATAAATCTTAACTACTAACAGAACAGACAGCCTGCAATACACGGCGCTAATAGCAGCCTACAAAGCATGTCCGCCTACCTCTCGCTCTCTCTGCCTGTGTGCCATCCAATGCGCTATCGAGCCCCCGATGTTGCAGCATTTTCGCTTCACTCGTTTTTCTTGCTGCTTACCAAAGTCAAATTGACTAGACAATCCTTTCATGACGCTCCAGTGCTACCACCTACAGTCGAATAGGCCAATACGTACCAAGCTCATCATTCTACCTCTCCGCCTTCTTTAAGTTTTAGGTAAACCTACTTATCTCCGACAGAATGCCTGCATGGAGCATATGTCCCATTAGAGCCCATGGCATATGGGTCCCATCATTTCACGAATTTTCATTTTCAGGAATTTATATAGCGCCCCTTCAAGAAGCCTACTCAGAGGCGAAGTGTCCTTGGGAACCCTGACAGGGAATACCGCTTTCCTTAAGTAAATATTCTGTCTGCTTCAGGCTTATGCCTAGTATGTCCGAATTTCATATATTGGATTTTATTCAATGAGTCCACTCATGATTTTAAGACAGAAATATCTCTTGCTGAAGCCAATAAATAGTTGGCTTAATAAATCGTTGACAGATCTGCTCTAGCTAAAGGTTTACAAACAGCATCAGCAAGCAAAACTTAAAAGCGCTAAGCTATCGTTCACGTTTCGTAGTCAGAGAATTTTGTTCGAGTGAATTTCTTACAAGACCCCTGCCTATCGATTCTGTTTGGATTGAGCGCCTGTGAATAACCTGGTTCTCGCGACTTCGCTTTTGTGGGCGCTGTAGAAATCTCGAGTTTACAATTACGATAAGAAGTTTTTAAGAACGTATCCAGCACTGCAGACAAAATCAGGACTTGACACCCTCACATAAGTAGTACTTTACAGAACGGATCATATATAACGTTGATGATGCGGTTGAGGGAAGGAAACTTTGTGCAGTTCTATAGTATTTCTCTTGTATTTCGATATTCCGATAACTTTCATGTTGGTCGTCAAGCAACATCCCACTACTCTTCCTTCGTGAGCGAGAGGGGGAGGGAGAGAGAGAGAGAGAGAGCACCATATGATGAATTATGTTCTGATTATGCTATCAGTTACTCGAGAGCAAGAAATGAGAATTTAAATTATTATTATTATTACAAACATTTTTAACGCTCGCAGAGTCACACAGTCGCCAGATGAAGAGCAGTTAGATTTCCAGATGTCTGAAAACCAGTGAGAAAGAGTTCGTTTTTAGGCGTTTCTTCAGTACCGAATTAAAGCACATGCCAACTAAGCCATGGCTTAGGGGCTTTTAGGGCCCCACAAGTTCAGAGGGCCCCAAAATCCGGAGAAATTATATCAAATTGTTGCAGCAAATTAATAATTTTGTATAATTTGAAATAATTTAGCGTTTTACCCTGAACGCCCTAGTAGACTAAGTTTTAGATATTACTTAACGAATACTGACCCTAGTTACTAACTAGGGTCAGTATTTAGTAGTTACAGATTCACACTCATAGTCTGTACAGGCGCCCATTGCGACCGACGGCATACGTCAAAGGCTCAGAGTCGAAACGGTGACCGGTCGCAAGCGGATGAAAACTCGGAAATTACCTAATTTAGTGGTTAATACTGGGGCATAGTAACATTAACGATCATTATTATATTTCATTCTGAAATTTGAACCGTCAGTTACATTTATAATGAAACGGTCTATTCCGTTCAATTTAGTTAATAAGTTATAAGTTTCGACTTTATGACCTGCTTATAAAATGCTTAAAAAATGATAAAGTGATTAGTTAACGGTACGATAGCGCATTGGATAACATCTGGCGTAGAGAGCGAGAGGTACCGAGTTCGAGTCCCGTAGGCGGATATGCTTTGTAGGCTGCTATTAGCGCCGTGTATTGCAGGCTGTCTGTTCTGTTAGTAGTTAAGATTGTGTCTTCTGTCATTTGTGTTCTTGTGAATTGTTTCAATTGCATAATTGTACACTGTAAGCGGTTGCGGTTTGTCAACCGGATTGTTTGAATAAACGAAAATATTATTATGCAGCGACACAGGCTTGGCTATGATCAACTCCAAATAACCAGCCGATATATTTCAAAGCAAGAACTACAGAACATAGGAATGCATGCGCTTACTCTTGCAGAGTCAGACATAGTGTCTCAATAATTTCCTTAACTGTTTCTTTCTTCCGAACTTAGCATATATTCACATCATAACAATAACCCGCTAACTATGCTGAGTGATGAAAGGTGAATGATAGGTGGCCTTGACGCCTACCTAGAGCCCATAATTATATGCCCCTATTAGACCCATTCATGTGAATCCCATCTAATGTCCATGCACATCCTGGCAAGAAACAGTATGCGGAGAAAGGCATATTATTACCGTATTTTAGGAGACTTCAATGTGGATTTACTAAGAGTTGAAGACCATAGCGGAACAAACTTTTTCTTTAACACTATGACAGCACATAATCTTCTGCCTATCGTAACTAGTCTAGACATACTAGGAATACTTCTTATTTCGCATCTTTAATTGATAATATTATATTTACAAATATATGGCCCTCGATTGTGGAATCCAAGATTATTGCCTCGGGTATATCTGATCACCTTTCTATTTTAACCTGTTTGAACTTTGAAACTCATAATAAGGGGTCCATTCAATATTCCGTCTCCAGATTAATTAGCGATGACAGGAGGGAGGTATTCACCGCTTCTCTTATAGAAACTGCTGGACCTCTGTAATGGATGCCTGCGACTGAGGAGATGCTAATATTACATAAGACCGATTTCTAATTCAATTCAAACACCTTTATGATAAAACTTTTCCCATGAGTAGAGCCTGTAGAGGGAGTAGGAATAAAGTACGAAGCAAACAAACACGGATGCCTTTACAAATCGAGCAGAAAGAAAGCCAACCTCTATTTAAAGTATGCAAAAATCTACCTCTGCAAATTTTAGGAAATTTATTAAATATAGTAATAAATTTAAAGCGGTTAGATTAGCTGCTGAAAGAAATAAAAAAAATATGAACTTAGTAAAAATTGTCACAGTCTTAAAAGATCATTGAATCTCATCCGTTCCATTCAAATATAACGTTCAAATTCAAAATATAAAGTTAGGGGAGAGCGATAATAAGATTATGTCACTAAATATTAATGGAAGTAAGAGTGAAGCCCCAGTGGATATGGCAAATTAATTTAAGAGATATTTTACTGATATAGTCCAGTCTCTCGCTGAAAGAATGCCAAATGCACGTCGCTCCCTTAATCAATATCTGTTGATCAGCATTTGACCTGGACTGACCACACTGTTTATTTCCGAAAAAAATAGCAAAACATGTTGGCATTCTGTCTAGGGCATCGTCTATGCTCTCCAGATGTATTCTTTCTTAACTGTATTACTCGTTAGTATATCCTTACTTCACACACTGCAATCTAGTATGGGCCTCTAACTATGCCTCATGACTAAGTAAATAAGTGCTACTACAGAAGAGAGCGTTGCGAGTAATTGCTATAGCTCCCCGTGGCTCCCATACTGGCTCATTATTTTCCGAACTCCAGATTCTTAGGTTCTGTCAGATTAATAAGCTTCAGATATGTGATTTCTTCTATCGCTTTGACCACAACCTCCTACCGAACGTATACCGGCGCCTTTCCAGCAAGGCTCCGACGTACATCCATATTATACTAGAAACTCTAGATCGTTTCGTAGCGTACAGGCGCATTCTAATTCTCGTAGATTTTTTATAAGATTTATGGGTCCCCAATCTGAAATTTACTTCCTCTCAATATAAAACAGTAACCTAATCTGCAAGTATTTAAAAAAATGCTGCAATCAAACTTAATCCATGAGAAATAAACTAAACGTTCGGTTGGATTAAATAGTTGTCAGTAGTTAAGTTTAGCAGTTAAGAGTTGCATGAATTGACTTATAGTGTTCAAAATGCGAATTACGCAGTTTAGTTGCCTGATTTGTTATAAGACACTTTAAGTTGTCCGTTCTGTCCATATTTATTACTTAGTAGGCTAATTAGGGTCCCTCCTCTTAGCGGGATTGCCATCCATTCTGGGGCCCTTTGTTGTCAGCGTTCCAATGGACTGTTTAAATATTCGTTGCTGTGTCCATGTTTGTATAATACTGGCTTACAAAGGTTTCAATACACAAAAAATGAATGAAGAAATAAAAATGAATGCAGCCTTCATTATAGAAATATATATTCTGCTCCATGCTTATTCTGTCAGAATTTCATCTATTGGAATTTATTCAATGGGTCCACTTTTGATTTTAAAATAGAGATATTTCCTGTAACAGCAAATAAATAGTTGGTTTAATAAATCGCTGTAAGATCTGCTCTAGTGACTCGTTACAAGTTTACAAAAAAATCAGCAAGCGAAACTTAATAGCGCGAAGCTATCACGCACGTTCCGTAGTCAGAGAATTTTGTTCGTTTGACATTTCTTATATGGACGTATCGTTCGCTGCAGACATACACGTAATCATGCAGGACTTGACACCTTCACCTAAGTATCTATTCCATATCTGTTGGTGAAACGCGGTGCGCTTTACCAACAGATGCTGTGTTGGTATTGAGAAAGCGCAACGTTCAGTCAGGCAAATGGCCATGGCTTCTCAGTTAAATCATGCTCAATATGAAATCAAATCGCCTTCCGTTTCCTCTGCACGAAATCATTAAGGAGACAGGCGGAGAATAGGCCTACTACGGTTTATTATGCGACGTAAGGCTTCCTTCAGACTGTTGGCCCTATAAAGTGGTATAAATAGGCCCCTATAAGCCCAGAAAAAACGCTGACCAACGACTTTCTTCTCGATCATCTGAGTTTGCGGGAACATAACCTACTAACGCTCTCAAGTCTCGTCGTATAGCTCATAGCCGACTGTAAGCTTAGTAGAATTTTCAAGACGATTTCAACTATCGTTCTTCAAAATCGGATAGCAGAGAGGAAGATACTGTGTGCGGTTAAATAACTCTTCAAAGTATCTGAGAGAAGACAATGAATCTAACAGCAGCAGATATCATGTTTGCGATGAATCAAACGACGACACGTCTCCTCATTTCTACGAGTGATTTACTTCAGACTGATTGGGAAAAAGAATCGTTTGATTCATCCAATGACACAAACAACAAAAGCTCACACGTGCCGAGTGCAACCATAGATCCGCGTTGGTATTCCTATTGGTCTTCATTGAGTAATAATCTTCAGGGAGTGCCCCCTGTATGTCTGCTCATAGTCGTCACCGTCGTCTTAAACTTGATTCTCATAGTAGTGATAGCGTTTGAGAAACGAATGCACAAACCAGCGAATGCCTACATATTCGCTATTGCTTGTGCAGACATGCTGGATGGCTGTATACCAATGGTTGGGTATATGCGGGAGACCGTGTTACCCAAGTGGCAGGTGAATATTGTCTTTACTTATCTGGTGTCGTTCTTTGACCAAGTAATTCCACTGACAGGCATGAGTCTTATATTTCTGATGGCTTTCGATCGTTACACGGCCATTATGCGCCCGCTTGAATATTCCAAGCCAGGCAGAAAGAAAACGATTTCAATACAAATCGGTCTAGCTTATTCTATGAATGCCCTACTCTCGATTCCGCCTTACCTTATGTACCACTATATGCTGCAAAGCTCCTGTTGCATAGAACTTGTGCGCAATTATGAAATTGCGCGGTTGATCGGAACGTATTTTCTGATATTTTTTGCTACTATCTATCTTTATTAGGGTGTCCCACGATAGCATAGGAAACATAAAATTGTTGAAACTTTTGATGCACTCCCTCCTAAAAGTTTCTTTATGATCCCGTAATATTACCTGCCAAGTTTTATGACATTTCGAAAATATTTAGGGGTCCCGCAAGGCTCATAGAGTTAGTGCAGTTTGTCGTAAATTACGCATGGCATCATTGACTTTTAAATATTTAGGTGACAACATTTTGATCCCATAATAACATGTTTAGTATCACTATAAAGCTCTTAAGCAGCAGAATCTACAGATTTAACCTTCTTGTATATTATATGCATAAAGTTTCAATTATGAAGAAGACATAAAGTACACTACCAGAAGAGATCAAATTTTTTGGCTTGCAAATCAAGGAAGACTTTCGAGCCTTTAAATCTGTCGGGCACTGGGAAGGCAAGCTGCTCCCTGGCATAACTGGAGTAAACACGGACAAAGTGAACCGATGGCCAGTTCTGATTTCTTCTCTAGTTAATAGAAATACTAAACTTCTGGGTGTGCCAAAGTTGGCTTCTGTGTCAAGACAGGCAGCAGCAGTACCAGTTCTAGACCATATGAAGTCGTGGCAGTGCGATACATTTATTATCGGCATGTGTTTTGACACAAGGGCCTCAAATACCGGCAGAGTTAATGGAGCCTGCACCCTTCTAGAGGCAGCCACCGGTCGTAATCTGCTGCAGATGGCTTGTCAACATCACATGTTTGAAGTCCTGTTGTCTTATATATATTCGTAGTGTGCCTTGGTAAAGTTTGTCCATCAACTGGGGAGGCATTCTTCTCTTCAAGCGATTTAAAGATAAATGGTCCGACCTGGCTCACCTTCAACCAAAGCCTCATTAATGTCTGTCTGTGTCTGACAAACTGAAGGAGTTCATTACTGAACAGCTTCAACTTGACAATCCTCAAGATGATTAGAGAGAATTCTCCAACTCGCGGCATCCGTGTTTGGATTGAGCAGTTCGACAGCGGTTCGCAAGCCTGGTGCCCCTCTAGAGCGCGTTGGATGGCGAATGCATTATACTCAATGAAGATTTAGTTGCGTTTTGATGAAACCCAATCGGTTATCCAATTGACGGCCCGTGAATTACAGGGCATCCACGATTTAACATTATGTTTTAGTCAACATCTGCATCCAATCGTGGTTTTCGTGTCGAGTCACTGCTGAATCACCCATCAATGACATTCAACTAATAAAAAGGCTGCAATATTACGATGCTGCTGCTCTGAAGACCACTGAAGATGATGCTGTGTCATTCTTGGTACCTAAGCCAAGAGCTGGAAACCTCTCTCTGTTCTCACACAATCTCTCTTCTGAAGATAAAGCACAGCTTATGTTGACAATGAAAGGTGATCGAGGATTGCACTTTGTTCAATCTCTTTCCCGTACGAAAAGGGAATTATATATTTCTCGAAGCTTCTTCCGAACTACCGCCAACTCATCGTGGCTTGTACCCTCGATATTCCATGTGAAGAGTGACCCAAAAGCCAATTGTATAAGATCGCATGTCAGCTTGTTAATAACTTTGCCTGTGTAAATGACAATGCTGAGCTTGGAGTTGCTCTTATACAGAATTTCAATTCAACAAGAACGAAGAACAGAAACAGTTTCTTCTGCAAGTTGTTGAAAAACACAGGCATGACTTTTCTAAGTGCAATCGTGACAATCTTGTAGACATGTAGATTATTGTAAAATGTAGAACTGAACAATATGCAGCTGAAGGTATAAACAGTGATTAAGAATAAGCAGATGCAGGTATGGGGTAGCTGAAACCATGGCTGGTTGCATAATCAAGAATTTGTAATAATGATTCCTCCTAACGATTAATGGCAATAACTTATATTGAGAAAGTTCAAAAATCTTGAGTTGCTGTACAATTTTTTTCATTATTTATTCGTAAAACCATACCTATGTACGCAATAAAGTCAGATAGCCTACTTGTAGTTTCCACTATTTAGGAGCTTTCCATTGGTATTAAACATGTTATCATGGGATCCAAGGTCGTTGTCTAAAAGCATTAATAAATTGGGCACGTCCGACGCAAATTATGCCAACATGGTGAAATGTGAGTGTCTTGCGGGACCCCTAAATATTTTTAAAATTTTATAAAATTTTCCAGGTGTCATTATGGGACCATAAAGCAACATTTTAGAGGGAGTGCATAAAAATTTTCGACAAAACATATTTCTGGGACACCCTAATCTTTATGGTCGATGTGTCTGGGGCCTATGGTCGCAGTATTTCAAAGTCCAGCCTCGTGTATTGGAAGGGGCTGACAACATGAAGGACTGCAGACACGTAGCTTGTAATAAGGTCTCAGTTGCAAACACCAGTCAATCGAACAACGAGAAGAGTGTAACCCGAAAAGAGACGATCATCATGAGCGTCAGTCTCAGTGTCACCGAGGGCCCGGATCAATCGACTGAGAAGCTGACACCTGTTGGATCTTCGATCGCAGCTCGTCCACCAGTGGATCGCGATCCCCAAGTCCAGTCTGATCAGTCGAACAAGCGAAGAAATAATTTGGTTCGAAGCTTGCGAAATGTTGGTATCTACGCTGGGGCGTTTTCGATCCTGATCATGCCCTACGCCGCAGCAGATCTGGTAGACAAAATTTGCATGGCGATTTATGGTACGTCTTGTGTCGACGCTTCTACAGGCATGTCTGCTGTTATTACGTGGTTTGCCTATTGCCACTCTTCTGTACATCCTATCCTATACGCGACGACACAACGTGAATTTCGTAACGCTGTGAAGACGCTGTCCAAGAAACTCTACAGATTCTTGTGTCGCTGCCATAGTCCGAACTAAATTTGTTGGTGTCCATTAAACTGTTTTTCATCGACGCTAGCGCAGATTTTCTTCTGCTCCAGAATAATCTTCTGTTGCAATTGCTAAGCTGTGTGCCGTATGTTGACAAAGCAATTCGGTTTAAATTAGCAAAAGCGAGACGCTGTTACAGTCTGCCTGTGTATTATGATAGTAACTGTAGTAAGGTATAAAGATACCGGTAGGCTTACGTTTGTTGGTCTTAGTTTGTTATATTGAAAATTTTAGCTTCGTTGTTCTTTTAATGAATCATTGTTATTGAAATCATTGCAGTCAATTGTTCATTCGTGGACTGAAAACATTGAATTCGTTAAATAATTTCAAATCTGCTTGTTGTACACTTATTTAGTTTAGGGGCCGTCCATAAATGACGTCACGCACCTAGGGGGGAGGGGGTCGGAAATTTGTGACGATGTGTGACATGGGGTTGGGGGGTCTGAGTAGTGTGACGTCACACCAGGTCTATGTTATTAAATTTAACAATTAACAACAATTTAATTTTAATAATAACAGCACTAATTTTGAGGATTAAATTTTCATTATATATTTTTAAATTATTTTAATGTATACGGGCACCATTATTAATAATTTTCTAATTATTTCAATATTTGGTCACCGTTAGATTTTAAAATATTCATGCTTTCGCTATTTGTTCCATGAAGGAGCATTTTGCTTCGCCATGGAAATTGGTTTAAGGGTGGGGGTCAGAGCTTTGTGACGTCATTTTCAGAGGGGGTCTTACTTTTTGTGACGAAGTGTGACGAGGGGGAGGGGGGTTAAAAATCGGCCAAAATAGCGTGACGTCATTTATGGACGGCCCCTTATATCACACTAATTTATCTCATGTCTTATATTAGTTTATCTTATAGGCCTACTGTATTATGTTGTGGTAGTGACCAATTATTATTATTATTATTATTATTAAATAAGTTTGTAACGCGCGCAAGGTCACACCGAAATGTGAATCTGAGGCGCCAGGTGAAGATGCACTTAGATTTCGAAATCCTTGAAAGCCAAGGAGAAATAGTGAGTTTTTGCAATAGTAGCTTGTTGAACAATATAGAAGTGTTTACTGTTTCTTATAATTATTAAATGACTTGCCTGTTCAAACATTCCTACATCAACTTCTGAAAGAATAGACCTTGATGCAGGCCCGCCGATGGGTGGGCACTGGGCAGAGGGCAAATGCCCGGCGACTTTTAGGGACCCGGGCTGGGCCCGTAATGAACTTATGAAAAATATTACAAGCTCAATCAAATTATGTTATGCAGTAAGACGTACTGAATGATCTCGCAATCGAATATGATCTGGGAAAATCGTTGAACTACGAGGATTTTAAACGATTTTGAGGGACCTACTCTCCCTGATAGAGAGTCGAAGATGTAAGGGAGATTAATGCAGATAAAATATAGATAAATCATAAATGAATATAATTCTGAGTTGTCCTTCCGTGACCCAGCTAAAGGCGCCGAAACGTAATGGTCTAGAGTTTTGACAAATTTTACAAACCCTTTTTATAAGCATGTGTAGGTAAACGCGACTATTTTCAGCTCGCAATTTACTTTAAATACCGATATATATATATGGACATTTTAAATTTCAACCTGTTTCAACCATAATAGGACATTATGGATTAAACTCTATCAATAACGGCGGCCATTTGTCTGACGTCACGCGGGCCTAAATATGCAAATCAGGTGCATTCATCTTAATACTACGACTTCGCCTCGAAATATTTCGAGTGCTTATGGAACATAAAACTCGAGAATAAGAGAAAGATCGGCCGAGCTTCGTCTATTATTATTTAGCCCGGGAAACAAATAATACGGTTACATAAGGTAGAAGACGGCTGTTTTAAGCGCGTAATTTACTTTAAATACCGATATATGAGCATTTTAAATTTCGAAATGCGGCCGAGATTCGTCTATTATAATTATTTAGCTCGGGGAACAAATAATACGTCTGTATAAGGTAGATATAACTCGTGTAGTACGGGGAACAAATAATACGCCTATATAAGGTAGAGAACTAGAGATAACCCGTGTAGTACACGGGCAAAGCAACTATTTTCACCTCTAAATATCATTTCCATTCAGATAAATGGGCATTCGAAATATTTGAAGCCCGTCAGCAAATATAGTAAGTAAGTAAGTAAGTTAGTAGCCTTTATTTGCAGCCGTTAGAAATTACGCCTGGGGAAACCTGGGCGAAGCCGGGTAAAAAATGCTAGTAAATGAATAAATTAGAACTGTCAAGATTATTTGTTACGAATAGAGAATATAAGTCATTCTGCATGTAGTTCTTGTACTGTGCATTGTAATTGGTAAATTGCAATTACGTCACATTAATATGTGATAACGTAGGTATAGAGAAATCATATCATCATAATATTATGTAGTTAGCAATTATTGCTGATTGGCAAAATACTTAATGAACAGTTTGAAATCAATGGTGCCTAGAGATACATTTGTCCTGGGCCTAAAACCAGCTTTGCACGGACCTGGATACAACGCAGTCTGTTTTCTTGTCTCAATGTTACTGCTGCAGGCCCTAGTAACTGTTATTCCTAGTGAAATTCAGAATTTAACTAGTTTTGGCCAAGTTGTAGGCCTATTGTTCTTCGTCGCCATGTGGAGAATAAATTGTTTGAGATTAGGGCCTAATGAGTGGATTTAGGAATTGGTAAAACATGTTCACCTCTGCTGTATACATCACGTTTACTTGCGATGACCAATAACAAATTAGCAGTACACTGAGGCAAGAGGCGTAACATAAATGCCTTCCAGCGTTTGCTAACATGCTCAGTTTGATAGACAGGCAAGGATCAACGAAATTAAAGATTGACGGCGAAGAGCCATACAACTTTGCCAAAACTATTTAAATTCAACTTTCATTAGGAATAACTACAATAGTTGGTTTTATTCTATTACCATCGTTAGATAATCTATACTATAAGTCTAACTCTGTTTACGTTGTACTTCCGTATGTTTGTTTGTTTGTTTGTATGTATGTATCTGTTTGTTTTTGACAACTGACAACTTTTATTTCCAGAAGCACAATGCATATAACAATTAACAACAATTATAACTTGACTATTACATATCAGTGCATTGGCTAGGGAACAGGGAAGACCCAAAAGGGGCACAAGCCCCGCTTAATTAGGGTCACCTTTTTTAACAATAATCATTTATGGCTGGTTAGTCAGTTGAAAGAAAGAAAGGTTCAACTCAATAATGTTCTTAACTAAACAATAACATTGCAATTTACTAAGAATATCAATATGTAAGAAAGAAAGGTTCAACTCAATAATGTTCTTAACTAAATAATAACATTGCAAATTACAAGAAGATCAATATCTAAACAATTCGATGTAACAGTGTTAAATGAAGTATGGTTAATCCTTCAAGCAACTATTCCACAGCTTCTTAAATTGGGTGTATGTGGGTGCATTCCGAATACTCATCGGTACTGCATTCCAAATTTTTGGACCACTACAACAAATTGAAAATCTACGATAATTAGTGCGGGCATATATGACATATAAACCACCAGAAGAAGATCTTGTACAATGACCATGCATCTCTACTACCTTCGTAAAATAGTTTGAAAATGAATCAGGCAGCAAATTATTGACAAATTTATACATGAAATTACCCAGTTGATAGCGATTTATATTTTCAAAGTTCATAATATTATATTCTCTGTATCTGTATGCCGTGTGGGCATTAAAAGGATCTCTTGCAATAATTCTAATAGCTTTTTTCTGCAGAACCAGAAGACATTTCAACCTAGTAGAATAGTTTGAGGCCCAGACAATATTACCATAATCAAAATAGGGATTGATTAGTGTATAATATAAATTCCTACGAATATGAATTGGGATAAGGTAAGATATTCTCGCTAGTATACCAAGGTTTCTGGAAATTTTGCCAGCAATAATATTGATATGTTCAGTCCAAGTCAGACATTCGTCAATACATACACCGAGAAATTTAGTAGATCGGGTTTGGGACAGGGAAATTCCATCAATTGACAACTTTGTCTGGAGATCCGGGATTCGTTTCTTCGTAGAATGGAATAGTATAAAGCAGGATTTTTTATATTGAGTGACAGGCGATTGGTCCTAAACCACTCAGCTAGAATGTTTAATTCAGTATTAATTATTTCAACGAGTCTGGGTAAAGAATCATGTGAACAGAAAGCATTTGTATCATCAGCAAACAAAATAAGTTTAAGCACAGCAGAAGCATTGGGAAGATCATTAATATACAATAAAAACAGTAGCGGACCGAGGTTTGAACCTTGCGGGACCCCAATTTTTATCGGTTTTCTAGAAGATAGGGTCCCATTACATAGCACCTGTTGATACCTATGCTCCAAATAGCTTTTAAACCATAAATGAGGTATGCCCCTAATCCCGTAATTTTCAAGTTTATCTAGTAGAATTTTATGGTCCACCGTGTCGAATGCCTTTGCTAGATCAAGGAATATACCAATTGAATATTTATTAGTGTCTATTGCTTGAGAAATAAGGTCTTGCATGTTAATTAGAGACATATCAGTGGAATGACCTGTCTATAGTCTAAAGGCTCTGAAAGGGAACGCTTTAGCGATTAATTTGAAATTTTTGACAAAACATTATTACGGGCATGTGTAGGTAAACGCGACTATTTTCAGCTCGCAATTTACTTTAAACGCTGATCTACGGACATTTTAAATTTTGAATCGGACTACCGCTGCAAAATTACGTCTCCATTTCTGATTTCTCATAACGTCATACGGTCCCACGGCAGCCTATAAAACTGCATTCGCAAGGCATTTCGGGACTTCTCCGACAAGCCAAACACGTCATCTAGCTACATTGGTAAGACATGCGTATGTTTAGACTCATACGCCTCTATGCTATTATACAGAGCGTTCGGATCGCGGTTCGCTTCACGATGCTGGCTTATTTTCAGAAATTTAAATCTTGGGATAGCACGGTCCTTGCACGGGGATACTAAATGGCGTGGTGTCCATTCAAACGGGCGAGCGGTGGTGAAGGGTTGAAATATGAGCAAGGTCCAGGCTGTTATTCGGAGGCTATAGAAAAAGCGAAGGTTTACATTTTACATTTTCAAATACAGCAGGAACGATATATAGGATAGAGAAAATTTAAATGCACGGGAGTACCTGGTGAGTACCAGCCAAAGTTAACTACGCAAATCAAGCCGGAACGATATACAAAGGTAGAGATAACCCCTGCGAAGCCGGGTAGCTACATGTACGTCTAGTTTTATTATAAATCTGACAAGCAAAATATTTTACTGCAAGTTCTATTATAATATAGTAATGATATCTTTTCTTTAGTTAAGCGCCTGACAAGCGCACTGCACTGTACATTTACATGTTATGACAATTAAACAATTCACAAGAACACAAATGACAGAATACATAAATCTTAACTACTAACAAAACAGACAGCCTGCAATACACGGCGCTAATAGTAGCCTACAAAGCATGTCCGCCTACGGACTCGATCTCGGTACATCTCGATCTCTATGCCAATGTGTTATCCAATGCGCTATCGAGCCCCCCGATGTTGCAGCATTTTCGCTTCACTCGTTTTTCTTGCTGCTTACCAAAGTCAAATTAACTAGACGATCCTTTCATGACGCTCCAGTGCTACCACCTATAATCGAATAGGCCAATAGATGGACGTGCCAGGTTCATCATTCTATCGCTCCACCTTCTTTAAGTTTTAGGGAAACCTACTTATCTCTGACAGAATGCTTGCATGGAGCATATGTCCCATTAGAGCCCATATGGGTCCCATCATTTCACGAATTTTCATTTTCAGGAATTTATATAGCGCCCCTTCAAGAAGCCTATACTCAGAGGCAAAATGTCCATGGGAACCCTGACAGGGAATATCGCTTTCCTTAAGTAAATATTCTGTCTGCCTCAGTCTTATGCCTATTATGTCCGAATTTCATCTATTGGATTTTATTCAATGAGTCCACTTATGATTTTAAGACAGAAATATCATCATCATCATCATCATCATCATCATCATCATCATCATCATCATCATCATCATCATCATCATCATCATCATCATCATCATCATAATCATCATCATCATCATCATCATCATCATCATCATCATCATCATTATCATCATCAAAAGAAGAGGTAGAGTTGGAGCAATGAACAGACGTTCAGGGAATCAGGGATCAGCATGTCCGCCTACGGACTATCGGACACTTGATGATGGGACCCATATGGGCTCTAATGGGACATACCGGGTGGGCCATTAAAAATGAGAACATCGCGTTCAATCGTGTTTAATACAATATCAGATTGTGTTTTGAGTAAATCTTAAACACGTAAATTATTCTATGATGTGCTTACTTACCAAATCGAGCCAGTTCGACGTCTTGTGAAGAAAGATTTACATTAAAGCGTACAATCGTGTGATGGGGCAGGTGGTAAATGAAAGGTTGTAAATTAAAACGCCTACAACAAATTCAGCATCTATTTGAAATGTTTCCTAACGAGAGAAGAGCACGAAGCATTTGGTCACAGTTGAAAAGACATTTTCAGTTGCCACACCAGTTAATTGTCAAAGTGATCGTGTTTATTCCGATGTAAGAAAGAAAACCAAATTCCAGCAACAAGACTAGTATGCGAACGTGGACATTTAAGTCGCAGCATCATGGTTTCTGCAGTCGAAGACTCCAAGATCTTTGGTTTCGGTCGGTGCACATTATGTCTCGGATAGGAAAAACCAAGGAGTGTTTGTTGGACCCGGAGTAAAAGTGAACAGTAAATACTATTGTGGTCGCGTTCTAGAAAGAGGTTTACGTCCTGAGCAAGATGTCATGTAATCGTCCCAATTGGACGTTGCAGCAGGGCGGAACTCCTTCACACACAAAAAGAAGCATTCAACTTCCACCCTCTATCATCAGCAGAACCTTCATTGAACCCGACATGTGGCCTGGAAATAGCCCAGACCTAAACCTGGTAGACTATACTGTTTGGAGGCCTTTAAAAATCTATATACCTTCGTCGTAAATTGACAACAATAGAACAACTGACGTTGGCCATTGTTGAGAAGTGGCGAAAAATTTTTAAGAGATTTAAAAACAGTAGTATCATTAAAACGATCGCGTGGCACAGAAGTTTATGAGAAATTGTTGAAAACCGAGGCGGACACATAGAATACAACATTTAGCAACAAATTACTTGCATTTCGAAAAGAAAACAGATATTAACTAAATAAATAATTCAGTTTGAACGCGATGTTCTCAGTTTTAATGGCCCACCCTGTATGCTCCATGCAGGCATTCTGTCAGAGATAAGTAGGTTTCTCTAAAATAGGCTGTTCCACTCCTTGTATGCAGCAATTTCATTTTCTCAACCTCGGCATATGAGGGCGGGTGAACAGTCACACTTCTCGCCGTCTTTTTTACCATCGATAGTTTACCGTCGTTTTGATTTGAACTGCCATCCTCTCGCTTGACAGTTAAGCACACTACCTATATATACTTAACTATCGTGCACCTAGCCTAACGGAAAGTGTCAATTCCTATTCCAACGGAATTTCGCATGCAGGTACACAGACTTGGCTATGATCAACTCCAACCAGCCGATATATTTCAGACAAGAACTACAGAACATAGGAATGTATGCGCTTACTCTTGCAAAGTCTGACATAGTGTCTCAATAATTTCCTTAACTGTTTCTTTCTTCCGAACTTAGCATAATATATTCACATGATAACAATAACCCGCTAACGATGCTGAGCGATGACAGGTGAATGATAGCTGGCCTCAACCACATCGTCATTCATCGTTTATTTCTAAATGGGCGGGCATGCCATGCAATGGCAGCATACGAGAGTGATAATGATCACAAATAAAGGCTGAGTCTGAAGTAATTAGATGGGCGTGTCTCTAAGCGCAACAGGCTGTCGAATCATTCGTCTGTCCTTGTAAAGCGATAGGTAAACACAATACGTGTCTTGGTCTTAGATCTGCAATTTGTCAACAAAATCAATCGTCGGGACGCGATGCAAAGCTTCACAAGGCGGAGCATATTCTAGGTATTTTGCAGTTACTGTCGATCGGATTGTATAAATTTCTTTGATACTCTCTTGTCTCCTCACAAGCGCGTGTCAAGCCTTGCGTTTCAGAACTAAGCACAAGAACTTTATGTATCGCGAATAGCACAGAAATAGACTGAAAACTGGACAAGAAGTTTCAACAATTTTTCGTCGCAGACGAACATCAGTCAAGTTTACGCAGAAGATATCGTGTGCGGTTAAATAACTCTTCAAAGTATCTGAAAGAAGACAATTAATCTAACAGCAGCAGATATCATGTTTGCGATGAATCAAACGACGACAGATCTCGTCCTTGCTACGAGTGATCTACTTCAGACTGATTGGGAAAACAAAACGTTTGATTCATCCAATGACACAAACAACAAAAGCTCACACGAGCCGAGTACAACAATAAATCCGAATTCGTATAACCTGGTCAATCATCTTGAGGGTGTGCCGCCCTTATGTCTGCTCATAATCGTCACCGTCGTTCTCAACGTGGTCCTCATAGTCGTAATAGCGCTTGAGAAACGCTTGCACAAACCTGCGAATGCCTACATACTCGCCATGGGTTGTGCAGACGTTATGAATGCTTGTTTGCCAATGATTTGGCTCATGCAGGATTCCGTATTACCGAAGTGGCAGCTGAATATTGTCTTTTGTTATCTGGTGGCTCTCGTTGACCAAGTAATTCCACTGACAGACATGAGTCTTATATTTTTGATGGCTTTGGATCGTTACACGGCCATTATGCGCCCGCTTGAGTATACCAAGCCAAACAGAAAGATAACGATTTCAATACATATCGGCCTAGCTTATGCTATACCTTTCATACTCTGGATTCCGCCTCTTTTAGTGTATGGGGAGCCCAAAATAGGGTACGGCACCTATTACATACATCTTCCGTTTATTTACGATTTTGCGCGGTTGATAGGAACGTATTTTATAATATTTTTTGCTGCTAGCTATCTTTATGGCCGATGTGTCTGGGGCTTATGGTCGCAGTATTTCAAAGTCCAGCCTCGTTTAATGGAAGGGGCTGACAACCGGCGTGACAAGCACGTAGCTGGTAACAAGGTCTCAGTAGCAAACACTAGCCAGTCGAACAACGAGAATAGTGTAACCGGAAAAGAGACGATCATCATGAGTGTCAGTCTGAGTGTCACCGAGGGCTTGGATCAATCGACTGAGAAGCTGACACCTGTTGGATCTTCGATCGCAGCTCGTCCACCAGTGGATCGCAATCCCAGAGTCCAACCTGATCAGTCGAACAAGCGTCGAAATGATTTGGTTCGAAGCATGAGAAATGTCGGCATCTACTCCGGGGCGTTTTTATTCCTGATTATGCCTTACGCTACACAAGCTCTGGTTGACTATATTTGCATTGCGATTAATAGTAAGTCTTGTGTGGACGTCAGTACAGGAATACCTCTTGTTATTTATTGGATGCCCTATTGTCACTCGCCTATCCATCCTATCCTATTCGCTATAACACAACGCGAATTTCGTAACGCTGTGAAGACGCTGTCCAAGAAACTCTACAGATACTTGTGTCGCTGCCGTAGTCCGAATTAGACTTGTTGGTATCCTCTGAAATGTTATTCTTCGATGTTAAGGTAGCTTTTCTTCTCCAGAATACGCTTCTGTTGGCATTGTTCAATTGGGTGCCGTACATTTACAAAGTAATTCAGTTGAAATTAGCAAAAACAAGACGATGTTACAATCTACGAGTGTATTACGGTAGTAGCTATACTACTAAAGGTATTAAGGTATGTTTGATGTTCTTAATTCATTATATCGAAAATGAGTCTCGTTGGTCCATTAATTAATCGTTGCTATTGAAATCATTGCCGTCAATTATTGTTAGTTCGTGCATTAAAATGAATTGAAATCGTTAAAAATCGTTCAAACTAGCTTATCGAACGCTTATTTAGTTTATCTTACACTAGTTTATCTCATGTTATTTTATCTCATAGTAGTTTATCTTATGCTGTATGGTGTTGTGCCGGTGAACAATTGTAGCTTGTAGTAGTGTAGACTGTAGTAGTGTTTACTGCTTCATATAATTATTAATTGACTTGCCTGTTGAAACATTCCTATATCAGATGCGGAAAAGATGGGCCTATTGTTTCACGCGCTTAATTGCTCTAGTGTAGACATTCGAGTTTCATATGTATTAGTGATATGGCATGCCTCTTGAACGCTTAAACACTCATAACGAAGGAATTTGCTCATTGCATATCAACACGGTAGACTACCTATAGGCCCTATTTAGCATGAGAGCATAGTGCTGTGATAACAAACTGCAGGCTATATGCGATGCAAACACTACTCGCAATAAGTAAAATAATTTCATGTAAACCTACATCATATGAGAGACTGCAATTGGTAAAATAATTTGTCATTTTGGCGAGTATTTGAAAAAAATGCACAAAATCAATCAAGTTTTTAATCTGATAAAGTGTTTAGATTTAACGCATGTAACTTTGTACTTTGAGATACTATGCAGTCTGTTATTTTGTCTCAACTGCAACAAGTACTATTAATGTAGTTATTCCTAATGAAATGTTGAATTTAAATAGTTTTTGACAAGTTGGAACTTTATAAGGCGGAACCAGGTTTTAAGTTGTTGGCACGGGGAACTAACAAGGGTACCAAATCAAGCTACCCTCAGCGCTCGCTACCTCGACTAGGCGTCTGGCGCGGATCACAACAGCCGCCATCACTTTTGGAAGCATTTGACATGATATGTAGCATGTTTTAAGGCTGTTGGATCCGTTTTCAGCTACATTTGAACGTTTATTTCAAACACAAAACTGTTAAAAGTTTCATTGTTTTTAACAAATTTAATTTTTCAGTTTATCTTGACTAGTTTGGAAAAAATAAAATTGTGAAAAAATCATAGCCATTCATTGTTACAAACTAAGATGATATGTAAATTTTTAAATATGCGCAAAATCCTGAGAGCAAATGCCACCTCCCCTCCGGATGCCCATGCTCTCAAGTCTCGTCGTATAACTTATAACCGCTCAATCGTAAGCTCAATCGAATTTTCAAGACGATTTCAGCTGTCTTCTTAAAATCCGATAGAAGAGTGGAAGACATTGTACGGTAAAATAACTCTTCAAAGTAGGCCTATCGAAGAGAAGACATGAATCTAACAGCACCTGTTTGCGATGAATGAAACGACGACATTGCTACCAGTAATTTACTTCAGACTGGTTGCTCGATAGTGTAGTGGTAAGTGTGCTGGACTGTCAATCGAAAAGTGGAGGGATAGAATCCCCGCCAGGGCAAAAATTTGGTTCGAGATCTCTGCTTCCTAGCCAACTCAGCTATGATGAGTATACACTGACCGTACACTGTCGGTGAAAATGAGACAGCGAGAAAGATGACTGGCCACTCGCCCTCATATGCCGAGACTAAGTAAAAGAAGGCGCTAATACTACATACCCATGACAACTTCCGGACTAGCGTAATGAACTGCAATAAAACGGAAGTGAGAAGCTAGATTAAAATGGTGTCCAGCCACTATAGAGACAATTGTATTACCTGTTCCTATTTTACCATTGTTTCACGTACGTAAGTAAGTGTGTATGCATGCATGCATGTATATATATGTATGTAACTATGTATGTATGTAAAACTATGTATGCATGTATGTATGTAACAATGTATGTATGCATGCATGATATATGTATGTATGAATGATTGCATGTATGTATGTATGTATGTATGTATATATATATGTATGTATGTATGTAGGTATCTGAAAATTGTATAGCGCCCGTTAGGTAAACTGATATGGGTGGTCCAGTACGGCTAACTAGGAATCTTCATCTTCTTCCGACAACAGCTGCTCTTCCACTGTAACCGCCAGAACAGAGTACATCACACACAAAAATATAAAATTTAATATTGACGAAATTCTTAATTACAGTAATAGACCCAGACCTATGCCTGCTTTGCATCTCAGCCACAATCCTTAATTTCGTAAAATGAGTAGGATGTACGTCAAACCATCCCGCATGTCAGTAATTTCATAGCCTAACGATCCGGACATTACGATATGAAAATTTGATAGCGCTTGCACGTAAGGTTTGGCGACGTTAACGATGAGTCTAAAATATAAGCAGTCGCATTGATGACGTCGTAAACTCCATGTATATGCCGTATACAATGACGTTTCACAATAGCAGACGGGCGAAACTACAAAACTAATGACTGTTGCGACGTAAGTAAGTAAGTAAGTCTACTCTAGACTTACTAGGTTTTTAGTCCGTTTTTCACTTTGTTTCTGGTTGTTATTCGATTTGAAGTAGCCATATAAAAAATAAAATTGTAGAATGCAGTTTTAATATTATT
>JACEVL010000921.1:338100-478100 GCA_020284085.1 Aporrectodea caliginosa
CTATACTCTAGATATTTTGCAGTTTCTGTCGATCGGATTGTATAAATTTCTTTGATACCCTGTTGTATGATCACAAGCGCGTGTCAAGCCTGGCGTTTCAGAACTAAACACAAGAACTTTTATATCGCAATTATCGCGAAAAGCATAGCAATAGACTGAAAACTGAAAAAGAAGATTCCACAATTTTCCGACGCAGACGAGCATCAAACAAATTTTGTCAGAAAATATTGTGTGCGCTGAAATAACTCTTCAAAGCGACTGAAAGAAGACAATGAATCTAACAGCAACAGATATGAGATATCATGTTTTTGCGATGAATCAAACGACGACAGATCTCCTCATTTCTACAAGTGATTTACTTCAGACTGATTGGGAAAAAGAATCGTTTGATTCATCCAATGACACAAACAACAAAAGCTCACACGAGCCGAGAACAACCTTAGATCCGTATTCGTATTTCATGACCAGCAACCTTCAGAAAATGATGCCTATGAGTAGATTGCTAATAGCCGAAAACGGAACATTACTAGTGCAGTGCAAATGGCAGTTTATTCTGGAGTAGTTGAACCGAAGGTCAGATTTTTTTCTTAATCTCACATAGTTGACTTTAACTGCATTTATGCTATGGAGTAATATAGATTTACTAAGTAGTTTTAATTTCTCACAAGAAACATTTATTAGTACTACGCATGATTTTCATTTGCCTTGTCCTTACTTTGGAAAAAACGGGCAACAACTGGCAATAACCGGTTATTGCCACTAACCCAACCTTGGTAGCTTGTAATATTTGTTAATCTATTTCATTACTGACTATTCAGTAGCTGAGGCTATCTTACTTTATGATGCAAGGTTCTGTGTCGTATAAAATTATGAATACATAATAGCAGTTTTTCAATAAGAAGATACATGTGTGAACATGTTCATATCACGCATTGGCTCGTAAGTTTGCCTAACAACGTCAAAAACTGAAATAGAAATTGGCTGAAAACTGAAACTACAATAGAAATTCAGTGAAAACTTTAACTGAAATAGAAACTGAAATCAGTCCGAAAAACTGTAATCGAAACTGGAATGAGGCTATTCCAGTTAACTGGAACTGAAACTGAAACTGAAATAAATCAAAAACTTTAATCACACTGTTCAGAAGTAAACGATTTGAGGCCATCCATGATGACAGAGAATGTTACCTACTCACTCAGTTCTCGTTCACATAACCGTGAGATCACGCATGCTGACACATTAACTCGAGATGGCTTTATTACGCGAATGTTATTCAATTGACTTTATTGCTGATTTTTTTCTCACTTTATCCTTACTCTCTCACAGATCCATATATGTCTTTTCATTATTGTATATTATGATTTTTGTGATTTTTTTTATTTAACCGATGTTTCCGCAGAGCGTTTGCAGGCGGTTCAATAAAGCATATATACTTAATTACCTATATACCGACTCATGTCCACATACACTGGCAATATAAATGTATATAAACAAACATATATACTTATATATTATATATATATATATATATATCAATATGCATAGGAACCCCTCCCCTACCCCAAGATGTCGACATTGTCGAGAACTGCCGTCAGCCCCCTAGTGTCGACTTTCGTCAACAAGTGCAGCAACAGCCTCCAAAGTGCCAGAGCGATTTGGCCTATAGCCCATTACCGTTGTTTTGGCTTAACGCCAGCCAGCTGCGACGTCACATGAGCTGACCCTTCGCCGCCCGTGTCCAGTTGCCCGCCGGCCACAGGCAGCGGGGCACGTGATTACCAGATAGGGGCTGATTGGTTGACTGCATTTTACGCTATGCATAAAAATACTATAATTAAGGGCCTCGCTATGCATGCAAAAGTATAGACTTAGTGCAACCGGTGCCACTGGGTACAAGACCGAAGAACCGGGCTCACAAAATTTGAAGGAGTGTGAACCGACGCTCCCACGCTGCGAGTTCTACCAGACCAAACCGGGACATGCTTCCGATTGCGCTAATATTTGTTTTCTAGGCATTTCAGACCCCCAGGAATGCAATGGCACTGTTATCTCAATCCGGTGCCGGCACCGGTTCGAGCGCTGGCACCACTACGCGGTGTGTGTTCTCACACGTGGTCCCAGTTTACCGGATTTACAAACACACACACACACACACACACACACACACACACACACACACACACACACACACACACACACACACACACACACACACACACACACACACACACACACACACACACACACACACACACACACACGCACATACGCACACGCACACGCACACACACACATATGTATATTGAATTTCGACCGGGTTGTCCCCACAAATAAGTTTTTGAAACTAGATCACTGGAAGCAACCATCTACTGATGATTTGCATTATGATAAAAAGACGAAAAAATCATTAGATTTTATTAGATTAGGTTAGATTGGATTAGATTGGGTTTTGTTCATTTTACGCGAATTTGCTTTGGTATGTGCATTTTAATCTTGTGTAAATAAATATTTCAAATATTTCGTTTCTCTTAGAGTAAAATTTTTAGCGGATATATTATTATGTCTTTTTTAAAAGAAAATTTCAAATGCAGTACTCTTAAATAACGTACAAAAACATGGCCACACTGAAGTGCTGAAAGTTTGTTTATTTTTTGATGTTTTTGCATTTTCAACTAATTTGACCTTAAGCTGCAATAATGGATATTTATTCCTCAACTATTTTATTCTTCTAGCTCATATAATATTATGTCCTATGGCGTTGGAAACATATCACCCATTAAGAGGATATACGGACTTCGTGGGAGTCGTTGTATGGATGAATATTTGTGCAGTTTATGTAAAACTGCTTAACCACCGCACTAGTAGAACATTCAATTCAGAGGTGCTTATTTGAATCAAACTGATTCCCATTGGGTCTGCACGACTTGCGGCACTGCCATCTTCCCAATAAACCATATTGAAAATAACCATCAATTCATGGGCACAATGCTGCCACCCACGCAAGAACCGATTGCCAGTCCTTTTTAAACATACCAACTGACATAATCTTCAGTCCAGTTCACCCATATGAAGAAGGCACCGTGCTACAGACATAATCCCAATATGAACCCAAACACTAACTACTTCAATATATATATAAATGTTCGATTACAATTACAATATGAAAACCGTAGGCCTATGTAGCAAATCTATCCCTTTTGAAGATGTTAGCACTGCATTACACCAATCCGAGAAACTGTCCTTTTCCATATTGCATCCAAATCGAAAAAACTGATTTCACAAACTTGCAGGCATTCAGTTGCTTCAAATGCAATCTTAAGCCACTGTTTTAGCAGTAACAGAAACTTGGCTGAACCAAAATCCGCCTTGATGTCTGAAGCATTTTCTCCGCCGAGGAGTCAGCCACGACAGCTGGGCTACAGACATATTATGCCTGAGTATCATCAGCATATTTCTGAGCTGCGACTCCCAAAGAAGAGAGAACTAGGTTTATATCAGCAGCGTAGAGGACATACAGCAAGGGACCTAGAACGCGATGGAATTATTCAAAACAAGATTACAGCTTAGCGATTCAAGAGTTCTTTATCGTCTTGGAACTACTCCGATCCTCTGAAAAAAAACTCGCTTCAGAATTACGACTATCATTAGTTACACGAACTCAACAAAACTGCATCTTTTGCAATCTCTGTGCAGGTTTTTCACTCAAAACTAAAAGAGCTTTTTTTTACCACAACTCCTATCTTGATTCCTCATCTTCCCCTCTTTCACCGATCCAATCCCAAACACCGTGGCCGTCTATCTGTCTTCTGACTGCCTACCTGCCTGCCTGCCAGCAGATCTTGATCTCAAACAGAAACTGCCAATTGATTTTTTGGTCTGAGCACGAATAAGAAGAAGCCTTTCAGAAGAGCTCCAAGTGCGAGGTACTTCGAGATTATTCAGTTCTTTTTTGGTTTTAATGTCTTTCGATTTACTTTAAGGCGGAGGGAAGCTACCTCGACGCAGTTATTTCTGGACTCCCAAGCTACTGCCACTGTGTTAAGTACTTGTCACTATTAAGATTTGTTGATATAATTTTGTAATTAGACCCCCATTCAGCGGAATTATTCCCTTCGGGTGAGCCTATTGCTTCCTTATGTATGCAGTGATAATTGTATATCAAAATGATTATGCTTTGTGTTTAACTACTTGAAATATTATTTGCTTTGTTCTTGTTATTGGGATCAATAAACACACTGAATTGAATTGAATTTAAAGGCTCTGGATTGAGCGCTCACATTGTGGTTCTAACACGGGAAACGAAGTGGTCAAGCCGGTCAGAGGATCTGAGATGACGCAATGACGTGGCAGAGAGGGGACAGAGAATTTGGTGACATAGATAATTATGTTGGTGCAAGACCGAGGTGAGATTTAAGCACGAGAATGAGAACATAAAATCGGATGCGCGCAGAGAGAGTTTGCCAATGAAATTGTTCAGCCATAAATGTAGAGATATGAGAGAATCGAGGAAGGCGAGCTATAAGTCTCAGGACAGACATATAGGAGCATTTACTCTGGATCACGTGACAATGTTTACGTAAGTCAAAACAAATGTCAAAATGCCGTCGACTTGTGTGAAAGATTGTACGAACAGACATAGAAACGATGAAGAAATTAATTTTTATCGGTTTCCTCTTGGACGAAAGCGAGAGGAGAAGCTGAGTGCATGGGTTTCAGCAGTAAATCGCAAGGAATGGCGACCGAATGTTACAATGTTCTCTAGGTAGCACAGGTATGTACGAGTACAATTTCCATCACTAGGTTCTATATTAAAATTACTGTCTAATGTGTAGGTATGGATCATTCATTGCGGACACACCCACAAGAGAGACTCTCTTCAAATCCCAATAATGGTTTCTGTATAAAACCCCAGAATAAATGAATGAATGAGTGACTGCTAGAGTCTGCTGAGTGGGATCTGTGTAGCGACACTGCACCATCGTTTGAGCACACTCATCTTGTGCCTCAGTTTTGATTTAATGACCCGACGCGCGTATTAATAATATTTAATAAATAAAATTAAAAAAAACAACTATTGGCCAAACACAGAAACAGAGAACAAAATAAGCACGAAGAAGAAAAATAAGCACGATGAAGAAAAAATTATGATGATTACGAAGATGATGATGCTGTTAATGATGATGACGATGATGTTAAGATGTATATAGAATAAAAGTTAGAAGATGTACATATAGAATAAGAGTTAGAAGTTTTCAATGGATCCGTGGTCCAAGAGTTCTGTCGCAACTGAGTGTTTGTATTTTTATTGGTGGCTTAAGAAGGTTTGCAGTTATACTTCGCTGGTTCAGCCAGGAATCTGAGACGGTGAACAGTTGTACCATAATTTAGAACACTAAAACGATAAATTACCAGCGAAATAAATCGAATCTTTATTCTTTAACCACTTCTATTATCTGATCCATTAATGTTTGGTAACTTTCCGCTGGACGAACAGTCCGTTGACGAATCGTCCGTTGACGAATCGTCCGTTGACTTCACGAACAGTCCTTCATGAACAGTCCGTTGACGAAACGTCCGCATACCGGATAAATTTTGCAGTCAGAAAAGTAGGATGCCGTGAACTGTTCCAGTGAATAATAATTTCCGTAGAAATAAATAGTTCTATATTAATGCATCAGACTTGAGAGGTTCCGGTCTTGTGTGTCTATAAACGTTCGATTCTCACCACCCATGGTGAGTTCAAGCAATCACTGTAAAGAAGTACACTACATCGAATTACAATAGCAAAATAACGTCAGTGGTCCAGTTCTTGCTATTATACGACGTCGTGTACTGTAACAGTGCGTCACCGCCTTATTTCAATACTGCTGTTATCCATCGACGTAGCTGCGACTTGGCGAGAACATGCAGCCATTCAATAGGCTTTACACCCAATGGCTAGGAAGGAGTTAGCTCGGAAAAGGAGGAAGACAACTTATTTATTAATATGAGCCGATCTTAAATCCTCGAATGCATTACAATAATTAGCCAATTTTAGGTTTCTATAGTAGTCTAAATTGGACTATATACTAAACGAGAATAGATTAGTTTGATTAGAACATGGGCTATTAAATGAAGAAACTATGTAAAACAGACTTCGTGAGACTCCGGCATGGGAACAGTACAACAAGAGGAGAGAAAGGCTCCATATGAATCCACCAAACAGTAATACAGCAAGGTCTATACAGGGGCCGTAGGAGTTCAGCATGAAAATACACATTAACAGAAAGGAATAAACGGGTTCCGCGGGAGTCCAAAATAGATCTTCTTCACGTTCTCTGCCCTCAGGCAGGTTCATATGTCCAACGACGCCATTTTTCTCTGTTCTCTGCTTCTCTTTTCAGTCCGCTGTATCCCTCCTCTGCCAACATCCAGTCCAGTAGCATTGTTCTTGGCCTACCTCTAGATAAATAGATATACAAATTAAATCAACAGAATATACAGACTCTGTGGGAGTTTCTCATTGAAACACACATTAATACAAAGAGATATGCAATTCAATATTCAGTTTTCTTCTGCTCGCACTTATGATTCCTTCTAATCAGGTCTGAGTGCAGCTGCTTGCTTCATTCTTTGACATGTTCCGAGCATCCAGTTACAGACAAAATATCAAACACACTCAAACGTGTCTTTAATGCAAATGGGCATTTTGCATAATTATCTTCCACAAACGTTGGGACCAATACATCACTTTTATTGGTGCGATAAAAATAAATTCAGTGTTTTACAGTTGATTCAATTCAGTCCAAAGCATTCAGTTGTATTGATCATGCATTGCATTAGAGGACTTTATAGATATGGGTGCTATTTTATTAACTTTAAACGTACATTGAATATTTGATAGACTTAATTATTCTTTGGTTTTTCATATTATTGTCCTCAGAGCTAAATATCGATTGTGTTGCAAAAGCTTCTTCGTCTTCGAATGGTAATCGCAGTAATTTGATCCCATTTTGGCGGTAAATCAACTTTGCTCTTTCCAGTATAATATGCCCTGAAGAACTTGGCGACGACACATCGCCAGATGCTGTCAGTGAATAGTCAACAGTTGAGACTTGAGAACAGATCGAAACAAAGACGTCTGCCGATTAATTTGCAGCCCCGGAGAAAGCTTTCAAGTAAGTAAAACTTTATACAAGTAGTATTCAGAAATAAAGATTTCTTTTGGGCCCTTATCATCATATTCAAGGCATATCGGTCTACGGTTTCTCGAATGTGAAGCCACTATTCACAATGGTAATACGTTGTGAGGTATAATAGATGGAGAGACTAGAAATCTGGACAGATGTTGACAAAAAGGAAGTAATAAAAAGTCTCAACAGAACTTTTGCCACATAAATCTTCTTATACATATATATATAGTACATTATATATAATATATATATAATATATATATATGAAACTATTAATGTTAATTAATTAAACCAGCATATAAACCAGGATCTTAAGCAATTTAAATATTGGATAAGGTTCCGTTTTTCGAGACTATGGATGATGGTGTCGAAAAATACGACTAGACAGACGACTTGAATCTTAACGGATGATTAGGAACTGTCGTCTGCTTGACTACGTGGCACAACGATTGCCATGTCAAAATTGCATTGAACGATTTAGTTGGGCTCTGGATGGTGTGAGCCACGGACGTTTCGTTACGGCCAGTTGTAGATCATTTCGATTAATGGAGCATTGACTCGAAAAAAGTGATCAGTTTATCGTGTATACAGGCTAAACGGCTAATTGCTCCATCGATAGTGCTATTTCTTAACTTTGTGAGCTTCGAAAGAGTGCCTCAAAATCACCAGTTGTGATGTTGACTGCCTGTTTCTACAATACAATACAGTACAAATAAGGACTTATGTCGCGCTTTAACAAAACAAATCTTACACGAGAGCGCGTTAAACTACATTCCTAGTTAAAGTGCAATAAAAATGGATGAGTTTTAAATTTTGATTTAAATTGAGCAGCAGATGTGCATTGGCGACTGAATTTGGAAGACTGTTTATGCGAGGTACCGTAAAATCTCCTCGCGTGGACGATCGTAGTTTTCTAGAATTTGAGGTAGAACAAAGAGTGACCAAGGATGCCATGCATGACGGAGGGTTTCCAGAGTGGATATGGTACATGTTGAGGAAGATTTTGAAGGGGATACGGTCGCGGATGGGAAGCCAGTGAAGTTGTTGCAGTGTTGGCGTTTTGGTTTATTCTGTTGTTCGAGACTTTGGATGATGATGACGTGCAAGAATACATCTGGACGACCTGAATCTTAACGGAGCAAAGGACCAAGACCTTTTATTAAGTGAGCGGCAGTGTATATAGGCTAACTGAGGATATGGGTTGTAGTGTCGATGACGGAAGACTGGATAGGACAGAGTAGCAATAGTCGAGGCGAGAGATAAGGAGGGCTTGGGTGCCTATTTTTTTAACTAGCGCGGTATGTTTACAGCGCTTGTGCACAATCATTGAGCTTTAACATATAAAGAGAAGAGATGAATGAGTACCGTACACAACGTTGCTTCAAAGTTGACTGAAAAGAAGTGAGGAGTAGTCACAGCCATTAAGTTTACTAGTAAACCAGTAAAATACGAGCACGTAGTAGTCAGATAGTTGTCAGTGAATGACACGATCAACGAGTTTAGAGATGAAAACAAATTAGAAATGGGACGGTAGCTGACCGGGTCTGATGGGTCGAGTCCCGATTTCTTTATACGTGGTCGAATGATGGCGCGTTTAAATAAGCTTATGTTTTGCGGATTGAGACGCCTGGGCTATGGAAACATTGATGAGGAGATCAAGGATTGGAGCGAAAACCATGTAAAGAGATTTAAGCAGCCAGACAGGTGCAGAATCCAATTCGCATTTCTTTGTTGTAGAATCACTTAAAAGTTTTGAATTTTTAGCGGTTGTGACTTCATCGTACTTGCATAGCGAATTGGCAGTGTTGACAAATCGGCGCGCCTTTCGTTGATTCACGAATCATCTAAAATGTACGTAATTCTCAAAGTAATCGAGGAGTAGCCTATAGGCCTATCTGGAGAGATGCATATAGTTGTCTTGAGGCGTGGTGAGTAGTGTATTCAGGTTTTTCATCAGTAATGTTTGAATTGAATAGGACGCTGGATTCAAAGTCGGATTTGAAGGTTATTGGTTCGATTTTAGCGATACAGTGACGTTCAACCGAATGGCTGATTTATTATCGGCGAAAGTTGATGCGCGATGCTGAAATGAATGATGCTTACAGTAGTGGTCATATATGGATGGTGGAGCGACGTTTGTGTTACTCACTACTAGCTTATCGTCTTTAAAGCTCATTGAAGTGAATCGAACGTCGTAACCCGATTAACGAACTTCAGTTGCGAAATAAGACGAACTTGTCGAAGTAGGTTTATGAGTTAATGCCTACTGAACGTTGTTACTTGGAAGAAAGACGAACTAGTGAGGAGTTTCAACGAATAATAGCGAAGACGTACGACTACGCAACATCCAGAGTAGAAAACAAGATGATAGTCGAGGGGGATACGACCGGGCTTGGTTTTAACAATTGATAGACTATTCTTGACACAGATCAACCGATCAACGTGGAGGTTATAGGTGACTACAAAATAGATTAACTTCAAACATTAATGTTGGTTAGGCAGGCTAAGATACCCTAGACGTCTTCTAGGTAAACATTCTATTAAGTTGATAAAGGATTGCACTGATGACTGATGATTGCCTGTCTGAATTTAAACTTTACTAAATTATATTCATCTTTGACTGACACTTTATGATATATAATCAAATATGGCAAACATAGAAGTGATTGAACAAACCATGATGAGTTTCGATTGAACAACAAGTAACACAGCGTATGAACACATTGGTCCACTATAAGGACTAACAATCAGAAATGAACATCCTGAAGCAGACAGTCCAGAAGTTTTCATTTGAAATTGCATAAGTTATTAACGAAGATTTATTTTTGAAAAGGTGCTGATGCTTTTCCTTTTATTGTATTTTTAGTCATTTCGTAATGCAAGCGGTGTACACTTCAGTCGTTCTTGTCATTCTCTGCACCTCAATTGTATGTGCTATTGGATTACAATCACCTAAAACTACTGGTCGAAATTCAAAAGAAAAGGTGAGTATATTGATTGATAAAGAATGAGATATAAGTAAATGCTAGCCTAATCTTTCAGTGACTCGTAAACGTAATCGTAAATTTATATAGCGCCACTTCAAGAAATACTCCTCAGAGGCGTTCCCGACCTGACAACACCAAACCACGATCGAAAAGAATGGTCTTCAAACGCCTGCGGAAAATGGGCAAGGAAAGACCAAGCAGCTCATTACGGAGGTTGCTAGGCAACCTACTCCAGAAAGATGGACCGACCACAGCAAAGCTTTTATAAAGCAACGTAGAAGTTCGAGCCATAGGGACAACTAAATTTAGCACACAAATTGACAATGCAATTGCCAGTGTTGTACAGTAACGAAGTAAAAGTAACGCGTTACTGTACTTAAGTAAAACTTTCAGCACTTTCACTTGTAACGAAGTATTACAAAACGGAAATACTTTTACTTTTAACGAAGTAAAATGTAGCCCATTATTAAGTACTTTACTTCGTTACAATTTGCGTAATATTCGCTACAAAGTTCGTTACAAAATTGTGAAAATGCATGTTCAGCAGGTGAGCCTGGCCTGATTTGAAAGAGCTATTTACTAGATTGAACATTCCACTTCCTGCAGTCGGACGAATTTTTAGCTCTTCCGGTTTAACAATGAACCACAAACACCATAGATTGAATTACAATCATTTTCAGAATTCATTCTTGTTGAAAGTAAATGAGTATATCGACAAGACCAAGTACTTTTACTTTTTACTTTAAAAGTATTATTTCGAAGAATACTTTCTACTTTTACAAAAGTATAATTTGCGTTGAATACTTTTACATGTACGTTTCTTAAGTACGAAAAGTCCTGTTTACTTTTACTTTTACTTAAGTACATTTGACCGATACTTTTAACAACACTGGCAATTGCTTTCTGTAGACGGTAAATGGCATGTGCTTTCTTCAAACAGACGATAAATATTCATGTTGTTTTCATTTTAGGTACGACAGAAACCCTCTCAAGGTTAGCGACATAATTCTGAAACAAATTTATCAAATTACCAATCTCAAATTTGCAAGGGCATTATAAGCTGAATCAGCGGATAAAGCAACTAAAATACATAGCTAAATATTAACTTCCAAAGCCTTGATCTGATCCACGTATTCTGCATAGTAATCAGAATGCAAGTGTTTGCCTTAAAATATCAAACTGATTCTGCTTTGGATGATGTTGGTGATTTGAGTTAGCACGACTGTGGTTCATTTATATATAGAAATGTCTTATATCAAGTTGTCGCATATATACAGACGGCAGCTACGAAAGTCAACTTATTTTAAGTCAATGACTTCGAGCGGCGAGTATGCGCACTTAGTTAAATCAGGTCTGTGCTCTGTTAATACAACGTTGGCTAGGCTATAGGTTAACTACCATCACGCCTTTGATCTGGTCTGCGCGCGGTAGCTAGGCTACAACTTCGGAAGTATCGGCAAATATCCCTTATGCGAACTGGAGCAATTACGCTGCTGCTGCAGAGTTGAATCTGGTGTGGTGGGCAGACGCCCTGCTGGTATTACGCTGATAACATGGCGCAGAGGACGAAGTACATCGTACATCCAGGCGGCCACTAGAAAGAGCTCTAAGTACAACCAGCTTGCCACCACCTATTTCTTTGTTCCGCTGGCCTTCAAGACAATGCGCCTCATAAACACAAATGGAATGGATTTTATTAAGGACTTGGGGGCGCCTCCTGACCCAAATCACCGGCGACTTTAAAGAAACGGGTTACCATTTCCGACGCTGGTCAGTCTGAATCCAGCGATTAAAATGCCGTTACCTTCAGAGGAGCATTTGAACAGCCAGAACTTGTCAGGTGATCGGCCGTTCCAGACCGCACGTATTCGTACATTGTTTAAATACACTGGAAAATAGAACGACCTCGGGCAAAATAATTATGATAATTATTATAATTTTTATAATAATAACAGTAGTACTAGTATGATCAAACAATAAACAATTGTTTTGTTCACTGAGTATATGTCATGCTCTTGAATTCAGCACTTCAATACAGTGCCTTCTGTAGTACCTTTTCAACAAACAAAACCATCTGCGAAGACTAGCCAATCCAGAACAACACTTCCCTAATTTGTGAGATCCCGAGGTATCATTTGCATCTCGGGAAAATAATAATAATAATAATAATAATAATAATAATAATAATAAAAATAATAATAATAATAATAATAGTAATAATAATAGTAATAATAATAGTAATAATAATAATAATAAAATAATAATAGTAGGGTCATCTCCAGACAAATTACATCATATAGTAATCTGTAAGTCCCTGAGGGATCCTGTATACCTCGGGGCATTATAAAAAAAATAATAATAATAATAATAATAAAAAAAAATAATAATAATAATAATAATAATAATAATAATTAATAGCTGAGCGTCAGGAATCAGTTTCTTACCCAACTTATGCAAGAGTAGTTTAGAAATTCTACAGTCTAATCAAACTATAATATCTGTTTAATATTAAAATCTCTTTACTATAAAAAAAAAAAAAAAAAAAAAAAAAATAATAATAATAATAATAATAATAATAATAATAATAATAATAATAATAATAATAATAATGGTAGTAGTAGGTATGTACGTATGTATGTATGAACACTTGTTATAGCGCCTCTTCACGATTTCTACTCAGAGGCGCTCCTGACTACAGCGCTGACACTGAATTGGAGTTTCACGCCGAAGCGCATGAGCAATTGCGAGTGAAGGACTTGCCCAGGGTCCCTACGCGGAGGCTTGAGGTGGATTCGAACCCGCAACCCTCCGGCTGATCTATCAATAAACAATTCGTTTGGTCACTGTGGACATGTCGTCCTTTTGTACCACTTCGTTTCTCCAGTTGTAGTTACACAGTGTAATCTACATGTATATTCGTATATATATATATATATATATATATATATATATATATATATATATATATATATATATATATATGAAGGTATATTCATGTGCATATGATGGCTGCTGTTTTTCTGATTTTATTTGTAGCTCAGGGTAAACCATTTTCGACTCCGTGTCCAGATCAGAGTTACTGCCTCAACGGTGGCACATGCTACATACTTGATCCTCTTAAGTCACAATACTGCGAGTAAGAACCGTCATGCTGTTGAGCAGTCTTGAAAGTAGGGAATCACAAAGTCAACAATTAAAAAAATTGGGACAAGGCCTCAGTTTCCAGATAATATATATGCTTCCTAACCTAATTTCTCATTCATGTGGGATCACATGCAACTCTGACAAAGTTTTTGTAGCCTCGGTACATAATTATGATGTCTCATATAATATAAGTGTATACGTTGGTTAAGTGTACATCTTGTAACTGCTTGCCAACCTCGTCTGAGATGCAACATTATGGTGTTGGTACCTTGGGCATGTGTATCCTACATATTTATTTAGCACTTCTTATTGTTTCTTGCTACTGGGTAATGCTGCTATCTAAGTTTCTCACATAAGGAAAAAGTAACAATAAAATCAGTAATCCGAAATGTCTTTTATTACTAGTTCGACCCCATAAAGTAATGTAATTTTTCTATTACACCAGTTGCACTTGTGGTTGCCATCAATGCATTGCCAGAACAGCAGTGAGTGAATGTATTTTGTTTCAGATGCAAGTCGGGTTTTCAAGGAAAGAGATGTGAAGAGAAGACGTTTAATCCACCAAAAGGTGTGTTTTTTGTTTCGTATGGAATGTAAATTAAGTTCCCCAGTACTTAACTCAGTTAAAGTAAATGAGTGTCATTCTGTGTTTACATGGACCTCTGTAGGAAACCCTTAGTCAAAGTTCTTGTGGGGTTTTCTTTGAAATCTTTTATTATATGTTGTGACCTTTTAATAATTATACTCAATCAATCAATCAATCAATCAATCAATATTTTATTGCAACCGGTAACAACAACTCATAAGAATACATTTGTGTCAATCAGTAACAACGTAATTGTAATAAGAACGGTAAGGACACATAACAGTTAAATTGCGAGCGACTAAAGAGGAGTAGCTAACGGGAGCAATGGGTGGCTCCTAAGGGATTGACATCCCGCTAGATGGTGACACCCAAGTACTTCCAATAACATAGGTTCAGTAGATGGCATAGACAGAAGTTTCCCCATTCAAAATAAAGGAAACAAGGCAGTAAATTAGGTAGCTTAACTAAACTTATCTAATATAGCTTAACTATATAACTCGAGGATCAGTGCTCTGTGACATATATAGTGAAACTGATACATTCCAGTTCTTTTCTTTTGTTTCTTAATTTTATTTCAATCTGTATTCACCTGCTTATGTTTCACTGCAAGCTGGAATTTTCTTGCCTGGCTTTTGATGATTTCTTTTTAACTGACTGTCACACGTAAAGAGATGTGAGACTAGATTCCACTGAATTTATGAGCCTTGACCTACTTACGTTTTGTCGCTCAGCTTTATCTACTGTTGCCGGAGTCCAATGAGTGTTTGAATTTGCTAAAATATCTGATGTTCCAAGAGATTTTGGGATGCTATTCTGAGCCATTCCTTTGCTGGTAAATGGCTGCATTGCAGTAAGGCTTATAAGTGCTAGCTATATGCTAACAAGATTCAGCTGCATGAATACTTTTAAGGACATGGGGCACCTCCTGACCAAACTCACCGGCGACCCTAAAGAAACGGGTTACCTTTTCCAACGCTTGTCACTCTGCACCCAGCGATTTAATGCCGTTGACCTCAGAGGCACCTTTGAGCAGCCAGGATCGGCCGTTCGAGACCGCACGTCTTCGGACATAGTTTTAATAACCTGAGAGAATGAAACTACCTGGGGAAAAATAATACTAATAATAATAGTAACAATAACATATCAATACTGCAACAACAGCAGCCCATGGGTGAATGACGGTTTAAAAAATATTGAAACAACCATTTTTCAATCTGTCTGTACATGAATTTATTGGCTTTATGAAGAAATAAATTTGTCATAATAAAAATAAAAATTATGTTCAATAACATTAACAACGATAATAATAATAATGAATAATGACAGTGATTATAACAATAATAATATTATTAATTAGGCATAAATAAAAATTATATTCAATAACATTAACAACGATAATAATAATAATGAATAATGACAATGATTATAACAATAATAATAATATTATTATTATTATTATTAATAGTAATAATAATAATAATTATAATAATAATAATAATAATAATAATAATAATAATAATAATAATAATAATAATAATAATAATAATAATAATAATAATAATAGTAATAATAATAATAATAATAATAATATGATCTAATAATAAACAAATCGTATGTTAACTAAAGCCATGTCATAGGCCTACTCTTGTATTCAGCACTTGAATGCAGTGACTTTTGGTAGCACTTTTTTTACCGACAGAACCATCTGCGAAGACTAGTCATTCCAGAATAATGCTTCCTTCCCTAATTTTCGCATTCCTTAGAGACCATGTGTACCTCGAAGAAAAATATTAATAATAATAATCCTATGATCTAACAATAAATAATTCATTTGTTCACTGAGGACATGTCATAGCCTACTCTTGTACCACTTTGTTTCTCCAGTTGTAGCTAGACCGTGTATTCTATAGTCATATATCTGAAGGTTGATTCCTGTGCATAATAATTTTATGATTGTTGCAGTTTCCTGATTTTATTTGTAGCAATGAATGAGCCAGATCCGTCACATTCGACCCCGTGTTCAAATGATGATGGTTACTGCCTCAACGGTGGCACTTGCTACATGCTTGATGCTCTTAACAAACGCTACTGCAAGTAAGTGAACCGTCATGCTGTTGAGCATTCTTCAAATTAGGGACTAACACACTCAATAAATATAAAAATTGGGACGAGGCCTGATTTCCAGACATATTATATGCTTCCTAACCTAATTTCTCAACTGCAACTATAAGGAAATCTTTTTGTAACCACGGAAAATGTTATCCTTCGTAATAATTGTATGTGGGCGCGGTGGTGTAGGGGTATGTTCGGTGCCTGCAGCCGGGAGGATGCGGGTTCGAATCCACCTCAAGCCGCCGCGTAGGAACCCTGGGAAAGTTCTTCACTTGCAATATTATTGCTCATGTGCTTCGGCGTGAAACTCCGATTCAGTGTCCGCGCTGTAGTCGGGAGCGCCTCTGAGTAGAAATCTTGAAGGGGCGCTATAAGAAGTGCTCATACATACATACTTTGGTTAAGTGTACACCTTGTGACTGATGTTAAGCCTCCTCTGAGATGCAACATTACTGTGTTGGCGCCTTGGGCAAGTACATGTACATCCTACTATTATCTACTTAACACATCTAACTGTTTCTTGTAACTGGGTAATGCTGCTATCTACATGTAAGTTTATGATGTAAAGAAATAATAACAATAAAATCAGAAAGCAGCAGTTCTTTTCTTGCAGTGTTTGCTACAAGTTCGACCCCATAAAGTATTTTTTTATATTGCACCAGTCTTTTGGTTGCCATCAATTCATTACCAGAACAGCATTGAGTGAATGCTTTTGTGTCAGGTGCACGAAAGATTTTAAAGGAGAGAGATGTAAAGAGAGGAACACGGATGGGATTGACCCACCAGCAGGTACGTTTCTGTTGTTTCTTATGAAATGTAAATTAGGTTCCCCAGAATTTCACTAAGTTAAATTAAATGAGCATCATTGTGTGTTTGCTTACACAGTTTAGACCTCTGTAGGTAACCCTTATACAAAGTTCTTGTGCGGTTTTGGTGAGTGTGTTGAATACTGGTAACTGAATTTTGTAATCTATAATTAATTTCGTTTTGTGACCTTTCAGTTATTGTACACTGTGACATTTAATTAAACTGATACATGTACTTTCCCGTTCTTTTTCTTGTTTTTATTAAATTTTGCATTAAATCTGTTTTCATTTGCTTATGTTTCATTGCTAGCTTGAATGTTTCTTGCCCGGCTTTTAATGTTTTCTTTTTAACTGACGGTCACACGTAAAGATATGTGAAACTGGAGTCCACTGAATTTAAGAGCCATGACCTACGGACGTTTTTGGACTCAGTTTAGTCACAGAATAGATAAAGCGTAGCCTGTACTTGGAGGTTCTTCGCCTCTGCTAATAGTTTCACTGGCAAGTTAAAGGACGCCCGAATGCAGAGCATACAATCGACTTAACATAGTTGCATTAGTCACAATGGTTTTTTTGTGTAGTCTACTCTTTGCAGTAACCTGATCTACGCATGATTAGCTTTGACGTTATCTTATGACACAATGTCATAACCTGCAGTCTAATTTTGCTAATTTGCACTTTGTTTAAGGTAAACACCGGTGTATGTAAGTGAACAGTTCTTAATGACCTGAATTTCTGACAGTCCTTATTCATGGATAATGTCAACAGATGTTGTGAGCAAGTAAGACGGTCTCTTTAGAAATCCAGTTTTTCATGTGAGAAGTCCCAGTTGCTTCATAGCATGAGATTGAGATGCTAATATAAATATCGTTTGAAGTGGCTAATAGTCAAGTTAAAACTTTCTTGACAATCATTAACTTGCATGCTTGTGATAAACCTCACCTTACTTTTACATTTAATATCAACTGTCTATACCTTGTCAAATGTGAGCGCTTGACTTGCATTATTAAAAGGCTACTTACGTACTTACTTAAAAAATGGAATTGCTGCAGTCGAGTTTTGAATGAACAGTTGAGTTGGCTATTGTGCACGTAGTCTTGTAATCAAGTATTGGTTCAATCGACGAAGGTCACTGATGTGCATATATCAGGTGCGAGATTGCTAGGTGATGGGGTCGGAAAATGTAAGGTTCTTACCGAAGACGATTCAAAGACTGCGGACAGGAGAAGATTAATTCACTGGGGATGTGAAATCTGTCGGAGAAAGGTCGGAAAGACTTCTGGTCTCTCTGGTCCAATATCCATTCTTGCCTCTGATGTGGGCCGTTGCAGTGAAACTCCTACCACCCCAAGCATCTGTCTGAGAACCCTGCACTGACTTCCAGAATAGAGCTTCCATAACTGCCATCAGGAATACACGATGTTTCAAGGGGTCGAGCAGCAGCGGTGCTACTGACGGCAACAGTAGGCCTATTACAGTCAGGATTCGTTGTTTCACCCGCAGTATCTAATTCGTGTACAGAACCCGTTAAGCGTTTTACACGTCCCATTAACATGAATAATCTGAAGAGTCTGCTTGGTATCAACCACAAGGGATGGAACTCTATTGTTTTCAAACGGTCTCGGACATTCTGATTGCTGTCTGGTCAACTCTGTCAGAACCCTGTCAGAAGTTGACTGTCTCTCCAATACAATTCACAAAGTGCCAATGTTGGGAAACGGTTGACCCGGGATGGCACCATGTACTGGGGTGCAAACTGTGAAACGGACGCTCTGGCCGACATTACGCTTTGAACGACATCATCTGGAGAGCGCTTCAAGAGGCAGACATCCCTATAGCTCGAAGAAGCCATCCGGTCTTCTTCGCAGCGGTGGCAAACGACCGGATAGCTCAACATCCGTTCCATGGTCGATGTGCAGATACGTCGCTTGAGACGAGACCGGCGTCCACACGTGTGCAGCGGCATATGTCCATCGGACGTTGCTAACAGCCGTTGGTGCAGCTAAGCTGGCAGTCGTTCGCAAACAGGCAAAATACTCTGGCCCTCCTACATCGCACATATTTGTTCCAATCGCCTTCGAATCAGTGGGACCAATTAATCGATCCAGCCTCGAGTTTATTACAGAAATGGGCCGCCGTTGGAATCAAAGCACCTCTTTCAGCGCGTTTCTTTTTTGCCCGCAACGCTACAACACCGTAGCCTTTATGGGTACTTTTGTGGACCTCAATGGGAACGAGGACCGTTAGATCCAGAATCAATCTTACTCTTCGGATAGCTTCTAAGAGCCTGAGATATCATATGCACCACGGGCGAAATAATAATAATAATAATAATAATAACAATAATAATAATAATAATAATAATAATAATAATAATAATAATAATAATAATAATAATAATAATAAACGTCTTTCCATCTGTCTGCAGCACCACAATGCCATTGCATTCAGAGGCACATTTCCGGATGCCTGAATTCTAGGAGAACATTTTTACTCCTAACATATTACTGCTGAGGGATTATTTCTACCTCAGGTAAAATAGGCCTAATAATAATATTAATGTTCTAAATAACTTAATAGTATGATCGAACAATGAACAATTCTTTTGTTCACTGAGGACATGCCATACTGTTGTACCACTTTGTTTCTCCAGTTGTAGTTAGACAGTGTAGGCTATTTCTGATGGTTGATTCATATTTATTTGATGGTTGCAGTTTTTAATTTTATTTGTAGCTATGGGTAAGCCACATTTGATTCCGTGTCCAGATAAGAAATAAAAGTATGATGTAACAATATACAATTCTTTTATTCACTGAGGCCATGTCATACTCTTGTAGGCTACCACTTTATTCCTCCACTGTCTTGTAGTTCATATATTCATATAGCTGATGGTTGATTCATGTGCACAATTATGATGGTTGCAGTTTTTTAATTTTATTTGTAGCTATGGGTGTCCCAGGTAGGCCAGATAAACATTCGGAATCGTGTACTGGAGAAGATTATTGGTACTGCCTCAACGGTGCCACTTGCTATAGACTAAAGACTCTTAACATTCGCTACTGCGTGTAAGAACCGGCATGTTGTAGACATTCTTCAAATTAGGGACTAATAAACTCATCAAATATAAAAATTGGGACAATGTAATGTAATTAGCAACTCTACTGCGCCGGTATCAAATGCACAAGGCATCAACCGATGGCACACCAAAACGAAGCCGTAATCACGTCAACATCCAGAAGATCAGTCCGTAAGAGACAGATAGCCTACAGTGGATAAGCAATTTAAAAGAGGTAAGCCGAGAACGAAATGACACAAGCGACTGAGCACAGGGCACACTGGGCACAGACACAGGAAGAGAGTTCCAAAAAGTAGGCCCAGCAACTGAAAAAGCTCATTCACCACGAACAGTTCTTGATTTAGGAATGACCAGACAAAGATAATCAGATGACCTCATTGAATAATGATTAGCCTGCGGAATAAGAACGGATTTTAAAGTATTGTACATACTATGAACTCCAGTTTGAAATTAATTCTTTGCTGAACAGGAAGCCAATGCAAAGATTTAAGACAAGGCCTGATTTTCCAGATATAATGTTTAGTGACCTAATTTCTCATTCATGAGGTATCACGTGCAACTCCTACAAAGTTTCTCTAACCACGGCACATGTGATCTCTCATAATATAAGTGCACACTTTGGTTTTGTGTACACCTTGTGACTGATTGTAAGCCTCCTCTGAGATACAGCATTATGGTGTTGGCACCTTGCACAAGTACATCCTACATATTTACTTAGCACTTCTTATTGTTTCCTGTTACTGGGTAATGGTGCTCTCTAAGTTTATAATGTAGCCTAAAGGAATAATAACAATAGAATCAGTAGGCAGTAAGTTCTTTTTTGCAGTGTGTCTGTTACAAGTTCGACCTCGTAAAGTAATGTAATTTTTTATAATGCACTAGTTACACTTGTGGTTGCCATCAGCGCATTACAAGAACAGCAGTGAGTGAATGCATTTTGTTTCAGGTGCCAGAAAGAATTTGTGGGAGATAGATGTGAAGAGAAGGAGTATATTCCGCCATATGGTATGTTTCTTTTGTTAATTATGGAATATAAATTTGATTCCTCAGTATTTCACTAAGTTAAATGAAATTAGCAAGGTTATGTGTTTACTTGGACAATGGACAGTTTAGAGCCTTAGCCTTCTCATAGTTCTTGTAGGGTTTGTGAGTGTGCATAATACTGGTAACTGAGCTTTGTAATCTATAATTAATTTTGTTTTGTGACCTTCGAGTAATTGTACTTTGTGGCTTATAATTAAACTGTTACTTTCCTTGATCACTTTGTTAGCTTGAATTTTTCTTGTCTGGCTTTTGATGTTTTCTTTTAACTGACTGTCACACAGTGTGATTCTCGTTAACGATAACGATAACGAAAATGTTCGTTAACGAAAATAAAATGATTTCGTTAACGATAACTATAACTATAACTAAAAAATATCATTAACTATAACTATAACTATAACGAAAATAACACTAACGAAAATTCATCTTTATTTTCGTTAATGCCAAAAAATAAAAATAGGAAGTGCAATAAGGACGAATCGACATAAATGAGAACGAAAAAATTCGATATTTTTATTATTCAATTTGTCAGTTACTTTGAAAACTCGTGTATTCATGAAGCTGAATGCATCCATGCTTCAAAGGCTTTCAAAGCTCTGAGCAAATTGTGAAACAGCATGTTAATACGCACAATTTTGCTTATTGCCTTAATTATTGTAACTAAGTAGTAACTAAAATTAACTAAAATAAAAATCGATTAACTATAACTATAACTATAACTAAAAAATAATACTAACTATAACTATAACTATAACTAAAAAAAAAACCATTAACTATAACTGTAACTATAACTAAAATAAAATCTGTAAGGAGAATCACACTGCTGTCACACATAAAGAGATGTCAGACTAGATGCCACTGAATTTAAGAGCCATGGCGTACTGCGTTTTTGGACTCATTTTAGTCTAATGCACTTGGAAACAGGGCCGTTTTATCCACTTGGAACAGTAGGCACTGTGCCTAGGGCCTACGAATCTTTCAGGGGTCTACGAGAGTCTGAAAATGAGATATTGAAAACATAAGTTTAAATGATTGAATTTGATGCGAAAATGAAAAAAGGAAATTTCAAATTCTAATTTAATTATTTTTGTTACTGTACTGAAACAGTTCAAGTTTAAGATATTAACTTAAATTTAAATTAAGTCAAGTTGTGCAACACTCTACATTATGTGAACTTTACAGCTCTTTGGATTAGCAAAATCACATAATTATAACGTCTTCAAATGTCATTTCCCGCATTAAGTCGTTTTCAATTGAAAGTAGTGAGAGCGAAGAGAGTCGTTCTTCTTTCTCTTCCTTTTTCTTCGTTTTTCAAATCCAGACTCGTGTTTTTCTTTAAGAAGAAGAAGACGAGGAGGAGGTAGAGGAGGAGGAAGATTTTTTATTGAAACCTATTGCATACCGCATTTTGGTGTAGGCTACAACAATTAAGCATAGGCCTGCAAAGAACACTGCCATTGTACCCATAGGTCTATAGCCCCATATATGTAATGTAATGTAATGTAACAAGACATTTATACAGCGCCACTTAAGAGTCTCACAGAAGCGCTCATCATATAGATAATTATCTTCCATTGCCAATTAAACTGAATTGATTCATATAACATCCTAACATCATAGTAAAAGTAAAACCGCAATGTTGCACTAAACCTTAGTTCATTCATTCATTCATTCATTCAGAGCATTTATATAGCGCCCCTTCAAGAAACTACTCAGGAGCGCTCCCGGCCCAGCCACGACTAAAGAAAAAGACTTGAGGGACTTGTAGAACCCTGTCAGATGGCTTACAAGTAAAAAACGGAGCTTAAGTGGTAGGTCATTCCAGATGGAAGGGCCAACAACCGAGAAAGCACGGCGCTGCCTAATAGCCAAGCGAGTCCGTGGAACAAGGAACTCACCCCTCGTCGCAGAGCGAAGCACCCGACGCGCTGGAACATCAGACACTGGGCGGCAAAGATCACGCAAGTAAGATGGAGCGCAGCCAAGAACACAACGAGAAACAAGAGCAGCAATGCGATATGAGATACGCTGAGACACAGGCAGCCAATGCAACACATCACGCATGTATGCAGAGACAGGAGAGTACTTAGGAAGCCGTCCAATAAGCCGAGCAGCCGAGCGTAGAACTCGATCTAGTCGCCCCAAAACACCAAGGGGAAGGCCAGCAAGTAGAGAGGAACAGTGGTCAATTCGACTAGTAACAAAGGCATGAACAAGGACCACAACTGCATCATGAGAGAGAGAGCGAGAGACCACTCGAAGCTGACGAAGCTGATAATAACAACTCCGTGCAATTGAGTTCACATGTTGAGATAAAGTAAGCTCGGAGTCAAGAGAAAGTCCCAGATCACGAACTGTGAGGGAAAAGGTTATGTGAGGAAAGAGCAGGGTAAGTTGAGGAAAGTCGATACCCTGAAGTTGTCTACGGCTACCCAGCCAAATGAGCTGTGTTTTAGAGGGATTTAAGAGTAGCCGATTGGAGGCCATCCAAGAAGAGAGGACATCCATAGTCAGACACATCTGACTCACAGTAGCCACCGCATCGGCTGAATGGGTGTGGATGTAGGCTTGCACATCATCGGCAAATAGTTGGTGTAGAAGCCCCTGAGACGTCAACAAGGAGCAGACATCAGCAGTATAAAGAAGATAAAGCAGCGGGCCCAGGACAGAACCCTGGGGCACACCCAAAGGGGCAGGGACCCAAAGAGACCTGGACGAACCAAGGACTACACAATTTGAGCGGTCAGTTAAAAAGATCTAAGCCATTCTAGAGGCTGGTCCACCAAGCCAAAGGAAGTAGAGAGGCGCTGCAAGAGAATGGAGTGGTCCACACAGTCAAAAGCAGAGCTTACATCAAAGAGAGCAGGATATATTCAGGATATTAGATAAGGATAAATCTTCTGCGGCGGAAAATTCCGCCACAGAAGTAACATTTTCGACACAATTCTGCGGCGGAAGACCTTTGCGCTTGCGCAACTTTCGGCGCATGCGCATTGTTCAAAATGCGTTACTTCCTATAAACTAGCGTCGTGAGTGTCGGTTAGGGTCAGGTTAGGCGTCGTGAGTGTCGGTTAGGGACAGGTTAGGCGCTGTGACGGTCGGTTAGGGTCAGGTTAGGGTTAGAGTCGTTCAGATAAAATGCGAAAAATATTTCCGCCGCAGAAGTAAGTTTTCGCGGGTTGCGTGGCGGCATTTTCCGCCGCAGAAGCACCACGCATTAGATAATCAATATTACAAAAAGTGATTATTGAGACTTAAAATGAAAACTTGAACATGAGGTCAGTAAATAATCTGAATGCTTAATTAATAATAATTATGCGTTTAACTTTAATGCAGAGCTGGCAGTTGGTGCATAGGTTCTACGACGACCTTAAAACGGCCTTGCTTGGAAACGAATGAATTTGTTTTTTCCAAAATGTCTAATGTTTCAAGAGATTTTGGGATGCTATTCTGAAGCATACCTTTGCTGGTGACTGCCTGCATTGCAGAAAGGTGTTTCAAGCTGTCTGCTAACAAGATGCAGCTGCTTGAATACTTTTCTCGTGTGCCAGCTTTTGAACAGACCAGCAGCGAATTCTTATGCTGCAGTCGCAATAAGGTTCTTGACGTCTGCTAACAGTTTCACTGGCAATTATTGATTGGTCCTTCCAATACGACCGAATGCAGATCATACTATCGGTTCACGCAGTTGCATTCGTCACGTGGTTTTTTGTCACGTGGTTTTTTGTGTGGTTCCGCTTTGCAGCAAGAGGATTTTGCGCATGACTAACTTCGACGTTATCTTATGACACATAGCCTGCAGGACTACAGTACTAGGGTTGCCGAATTCGAGGCAAATGTCCCGTGTCCCGATTTGACCGAGTCGGGACAGCCAAATGTCCCGACTTTCAAAGGTTTTGATCAAACAAACAAAATGTTGTGGCTTAAAACGCAATACCAGTACTAACCAGCTTTTCCGTTAACGCCAAAATGGCCGTTTTTACGTTCGTAAAAAGTCCAAAACGTACAAATGTTTCAACGTGATAGCCGAAAGAAATGACCTACGTCCAAAAACTGGTGTCACGACAATTCGTCGCCAGACATTTCGTCTACCGACAATTCGTCTACAAAGTTATTTGATATTGTTACTTTAAAATAGAAGCTGGATTGATGAAAAAAACTGGTTCCCTTAATCGAAGTGGGATTGATGAAAGCATTTCTGTGTTGAAATAGAAGCTGGATTGATCGAAATAATTTTCCCCTTTAAATGGAAGCTGGAAACCAAGCTAGATGCATGGACGAAACTAAGTTTCCATTCAATAGAAGCTGGATTGATGAAAATATTCTTTTCAGTAATTAGAAGCTGGATTCCTGAGAATATATTGCACGTTTTCGCGAAACTATAAGAAAGCGGCCTCTGTTGATTAGCCGTAATGGATACAGATATACTTGTAGACGAAATTTCGGTAGACGAAGTGTCAAATACGAAAAGTCTGTAGACGAATTGTCGCGGAACCCCAAAAACTCTAGGTCAAGGCGTAAATACGTCCTCTTGTTGGACTCTAACGGAAACACTGGTACTAACTGCTGCTAACTGTTCTTCGATTGGTGACGGTGATGAACCTTACAACAAATTTACTTATCATCGGGCAGCTTTGCCGAAGCTTATAAACATGCCAGATTAAGGTGCATATCTGAGATCTGGTGTCTCAGATACCGGAATACAAAACCTGTATGTTGCAGCAAGTAGCAGTCCTTCTGTTTCAAGTGCCGAAAATGATCATGGTGGACAAGCATTAGAAATCCTGAAGTTCCTGTCTCTGGAAGTGTGCGTGCATGTGGTCGAGGGCGTGCATGTGGTCGAGGGCGTGCATGTGGTCGAGGACGAGGTCGTGGTTACAGCGGGGGTCGCTCATCATTTCAGCATCGTGACAACTCAAATGTAGCAGCTACAGAAACCAGGAAAGCATCAAGGGATGGCAATGTCTGGATTTTGATTTCACCCGATGATACACCTCGTGGAAGGCTAAGCAGTCAGAACGTGCTCCGCGAAGTTTCAGGACTAACTCTGTTTGCGACACAACAAATAAGAAAAGATTCTATTTTGATCGCGTTTCAATTTCTGTTGATGAAGGTATAATGCGTCACATCATCCAACGATGCACTGAAAGTGAAGCACGAGCGTGTCTGGGAGACGACTCATGTTCAGCATCGCTTGAGGAACTTGACGCCTCTAAATATTACCTTTAGGTACTTTAGGGACAGCATAAATAAATTAAAAGTTTAACATTTTGAAAGCTTATTACAATGATATCAGTAAATCATTCAGTTATTTTCAGGACTCGTGCACAAATGCGCGGTGCTTCTACGGCGGAAGATTCCGCCACGCAGCGCATGAAGAAATTACTTCTGCGGCGGAAAGTGTTTAGCATTTTATTTAATGACGACACTAACCCTAATCCTGACTCTAACCGACCCTCACAATTCCTAATATGACCCTAACCGACCCTCACGACGCCAATTGATATAAGCAACACAGTTTGGACTATGCATGCGCCGAAGACTACGCATGCGCAAAGGTCTCCTGCCGCGGAATTGCATCAAAAATATTACTCATGGGGCGGAATTTTCGCTGCAGAAGAATTATCCTTCGAAAATACATGGTTTCTATAAATGAACCTGTATGGGTCAAAAATGACCCATTCCGACGTTTTAGGTGGTAGAAAAGAGCCGACGTTCTAGTGTTAAAGCAACGAACTGTTCAAACTTGCAAACACTTATTGAACCTGTGTTGTTGGTACCATTGAGCAATGCTTCAGTTGAAAGGCTCTTTTTCTATAACGAAGAACCGAAGGACCGACCAGCGTACCAGAATGTGTGTTGAACTTGTTGAACCTGAATTGCTGGTGAAAAAATTATAGAATGACATGTACGGTGTGTCGGAGTTCTACAACTTTGTTTTAGGACAGAAACTGTTGTGAAAGCTGTGAGGCGTAATTTAAAATACTTCTTTAAAAATCATGTTCATCGCACAAAAAGACTGGTTGAAAACTTGATCTGATCGACAGAATCTACATAATTATGTTCGTAAACTATTTCATAAAATTCTGTCACAATTTGACAAAATGGCAGGACTGTGAGGCAGAGGTAGATACTAATTATGAGGAAAAGTGAATGCTAGTAGGCGAAGGTCAATGGACGCCAATTGTCTGAGGGTACCGTGCCAGATGAACTCGGTTTTAGAGAAGTAAACGATTTGAGGCCATCGATACTTCGAGAGCACCAATGGCATGGGGGGACATCAACGATACAGCACACACCACATCAGCGGCGAGGCAGTGAACACAGGCCTGCGCAGCATCAGCATAGAGTTGCTGCAGGAGGCCACATGTGGGCAGCAAGGAACTAATACCAGCTGCTTAAAGAATGTACAGTTAAGGGCCCAATATTTTTAGCCGTGTGGTACAACAACAAGGGAAGGAATCCAACGGGACCTAGAGGTGCCTACAAAGAAAACAGTTTGTGAGCTCACACAAAATAGAGCGAAGCCATTCTAAGGGAGCACCACTGCTGCACCAGCAAACCCAAAGGAGATAGAGAGGCGTTGTAGCAAGATCAACTGAATCAAAAACGGCACTAACGTAAAAAGAGCAACAGAGAATGACCTGACCATGGGTCATGGCGCTTTTTGAATCGGACAGAATATGAACCAAAAGTGTCTCTATGGAATGATTCCTCCGGAAACCCGATTGTTGAGAGGGAAGTAACTCATGCATGTCTAAATATGCAATTAATTGGTTTACGACACTGTACTCTAGAATTTTAGACGAAAATGTTACACTATGCTTGTGCAGTAGTCCTTGGTTAGCATGCTGAACTGACAATCAAAAATTCAAAATTTTAAATCCACTCCCGTAGCAGTGATGAGTACAATGACCATTAGGGTGGTCCACGACTACATGGTAAAAGTTAAAGTTTCAGTTTTTTATTATTAGAAGGTGCCAATGGAGTCCACTATATAAAAAAATAATTCAGGTGCAATTTCATCTAAATTTGAGAATATTTCGGGTTTGCGCAAGTGATTAGAAGTTTCACGCACCTTGTGTCATTTTGCTCTTCGATGGGCGCTCAAAGTCTCATCAAGATTCCAGAAGTCTGGGCCTTCCAAGTAGCTCAGAGAGAAGGTCAAAGGGGTTATATGGCAGGAGAGGATAGAGTCTTGATTCATAAAATGGAAAAGAAATTTATTAAAGCAAAGACCTACATAAGAGCAGCGTGAAAGAACAAAGAATGATATGGAAGTGTTAACAAGCACATTGGGATATGGAGTCGAGCAGCAGTGATAAGGACACACCTGAGGAAGGCAGTTACACATGTTGTGGTAGTCTATAAAAGAGGATGAAAAACAACAATAATCATCTACACAGCTCAGCAAGAGACCCTTTGTGAGTAACCAGGAAGCTGCAGCTTTCTATCAAACAAAAGTCACTAACATGGCAGCAACACATCTATTGGCTGCAACTGTTCAATGTCTAGGTCATGAAGTTCAGGACTCGCATATATATGAGTCGCAGTTCTATTCGCCAAGCTTGAAGATTTTATAAAGAAGAGCGTGCTTCTATGATCAAAAATGAATGCTCTCCAGATTGTGCAATGGTTGTTCATTGAGATGGTAAGCTGTTGCCCGACATCACTGGCTGCGAGAAGGTATATCGGCTGCCTATGATTGTGTCTGGCATTGGAACAGAGCAACTTCTTCGTGTCCCGAAGATTAACTCAGGCACTGGAGAAGCTCAGGCAAACGCCGTGATCATCTACACAGATGACTGGTAGCTGAGAAGGAAGATTAAGGGGATGTGCTTTGACACCACAACGAGCAATACTGGACAGAAAGCTGGGACGTGAACTCTGATAGAAAAGGGACTTGGTCGGAACTTACTTCATCTAGCAGGTCGTCACTACTTGATGTTAATTGCTGCTGAAAAGGCATTCAGTGTCATGAAAATTGCATCCTCAACTGGTCCAGATATTCTAGTACTTCACCGTTTTCTTGACCATTGGCGTCGAAATGTCTCGAATAGATTTGAGACAACAGTGGATTACTGAGTTCGGGGAGCGAGTTATTGCTTTTGCTGAAACAAAGCTGGCGGCCTATCATCAAAGAGATGATTATAACGAGCTTCTTGAATAAGTAATCATCTTTTTGGAGGAGCACCAACTCAACGAATTAACTTGATAGCGCCTGGAGTTTTATTAATTCAAGATGTGGATGTTTCGATCAGTAAAATGTTTCGATCTCTTTCAAACTGAAGCCAGTTGATGATAGGGGTATATTCAATTTCCTTCTATTTGTCTCTGATGTGTACGTCCAAGCATGGTTTCAACCTTCCTGTTTTGTCTCGGCTTCTGTAATTGACTGAATACAGAAACCAAGAAATTCGTAAGGTCACCACTACAGCGTTCCACCGGAAAGCTGGAATGAAAATGAAGATTATCTTGAATCACAGACAGTCGTCATGGCACTCAAAGTAGTCAACGACACCGCAGAGAGAAGTGTAAATCTAATCCATGAGTACAACTCAATCCTGACAAATGACGAAGATCAGAAACAGTATTGGCCTCAAGTTGTTAATGCGCATCGCAATCAATTTTCTGACTCGAACAAGAACACACTGCTGGGAAGTTTCGATAGTGGACCACACTAATGACTATACATTGTCAGTGGAAAGATGAGGCAGTGAGATGGCACTTCAAACTGATGGCTACATGTCAGGGTTAGCGTATGAGACTCCTCTTTCCATATTCTGCATTAGTAAGGATTTCTGTTTAACACCCATTCCTCAGTCATTGCGCTGTTTAGAAACAACAAATTGCCTATATCACCAACTCTCAGCAACTCAGAGGTGTAAGGCACAGGATCTTGAAAGTCGTCCATCTAGTGGGCATGCAGTAAGTTGTTTTCAGTAGTTATTAGGGACAATGAAGGTAATAAGCATATTACCTTCATTCTCCCTAATAACACTGTCACTATGTAGCTATTTGGCAAATGTGAGGAATTTGCATAACAATCTGCTCCTGTTACTGTACTAAGACCCTTTCAGGCGAAGGTGGTGTGTCTTTTGATTACCACCTGCAAGGAAACAGTCACCCGATAGCAACCTACTGATTTTCATGTTTGTTAATTGCTGTTATATATCATCAAGCTGTAAAATTTGGTACTGGTTTCATCTCATCGCCCATAGAATTGGAAATGTTCCACATACTTAATTGTAACTAGTACCTACATGTAACATACGCCCGTGTCTACTGCACGAGGCGTCGTCTACTGCACGAGGCGTCAACCACGGCACACCAATACCAAGCTTTAATTAAGTCATTACCTTTCACTCTGGGAGCTTGAAACATCTCTGTACTCTAAAATACATTGTATCAGAACCCTGTGGACTAGCATTATGACATAGGATCCTTGTGTATTTGTATTCCCTTTAGACGAAATATCTGCTCCAAAGATACCTCTTCATTACACACAATGGCTATCCAGAAGTTTACGTTGCCAATTTATTTCAGTGTCTTCAATGCCATGCTTGTCGTTGGTAACTAAGCAGTCTATCAATGGCCGTGTCATCAATCCAGCTTCCATTAAAAAATTTCTTTTCATCAGTCAGACTTCTGTTTAAGCAAGAATTATTTTCATCAATCCAGCTTCTATTTAACCAAGAATATTTTCATCAGACCAACTTCTAGTTAGACAAGATCTATTTTCGTCAAACACACTTCTATTTAAGCAAACAAACTGCATCGACCCAGCTAATATTTAAGCAAAGACTAAGCTTAATCAAAAACAGCCTCTATTTACACAAACAATGATTTCCATCGATCCAGCCTCTCTTTAAACAAAGAATTATTCTCATCCATCCAACTTCCATTTAGGCCAACAATTAGGCTATTTTCACCAATCCGGCTTTCATTTTAAGTTGACAATGTAAAACAATACAGTCACGCTAAGACCGGTTTACCCACAAAATATGGTATGTGATATCAATCTACAATTTATTAAGATTAGACTACTACTCCTACTGCAACTGCTACTGCTACTACTAGTACTACTACTACTACTAGTACTACTACTACTACTACTACTACTACTACTACTACTACTAATACTACTACTACCACTACCACTACTACTGCTACCACTACTACTACTAGTAGGCCAACTACAATTATTATTATTATTATTATTATTATTATTATTATTATTATTATTATTATTATTATTATTATTATTATTATTATTATTATTATTATTATTATTATTATTATTATTATTATTATTATTATTATTATTATTATTATTATTATTATTATTATTATTATTATTATTATTATTATTATTATTATTATTATTATTATTATTATTATTATTATTATTATTATTATTATTATTATTATTATTGTCATTGTTAAAACACGGTAAGGTTTAGTGTTGTTGAGGTGGCCGCTCCTCAGCGCCGGGCAACCTCGACATGGTGCCCTGGAAGGCAACCGCGTTGAAGCGCTGGACCGTAACCGACAGGCGCTGGAGGATGAATCCTGTCTCTCGGGTGTCTCCGGATATTTTCGTCAGGCGGCCACCTATCTCGGAGATGAAGGCGAGACCCTCTCTGTTGAGAGGGCCAAGGGTCTCCAGGGCTACAGGGACGAAGGTGTACCTCCTCTGTAGTACCTCCTCTTATTATTATTATTATTATTATTATTATTTTAATAATAACAATATTAATAGTTATAATAAATAACTGCAAACAGTCCAGAACGCTCTCACCCGCGCAGTCACCAAAACTCCCAAACACCACCACATAACCCCTGTTCTCAAATCACTTCATTGGCTTAAAGTCCCTCAGCGCATCCATTACAAAATAGTATCTCTTACCTACAATGCCCTCCAAACGTCTAAACCCTCTTACATTCGCCAGCTATTCACCATCCAACCGCCCGGGTCTACTCGCTCATCATCATACCTTTCTCTAGCCCGGCCCCCAGTGTCATCCGCTCTGAAATTCTGCAACCGCTCCTTAGTCTATGCTGCACCAGCTCTTTGGAACGGACTCCCAAAAGACCTCCGCCAATTTGCTCATCCTCCCATCTCGCCTCTTAACTCAACTTCTCCTCCGCTTGCACTCTCTTCTTCTACTTTCCACTCACGACTGAAAACCGAACTCTTCAAGATATCCTATCCTGATTCCACTCCTTCGCCACCACACGACCACCATCATCACCGATTGCCACCGTAGCACCATGCTGTCTCCTCGGCTTGACCTCCCCGGATTTTGACCTGGCACCGAAACGAACAGAGGAGTTTTGGCTATTGCGGACTGATTTGATATAGCGCCGGTGATTAAGCTGGTCTCCCTGACGTGGCTTTTGTGGGCGCTGAGAAATTTTCGAAGATTTACATTACATTACATTACATTACATATGATCTCACAATAAATAATTCTCTTGTTCACTAATGATTTAGTTATACACTTGTACCACTTTGTTTCTTCAGTTTTTGTTAGACAGTGTAGGCCTATTCCATAGTAATATATCTGAAGGTTGATTCGTGTGCATATGATTGTTTCAGTTTTCTATTTTTATTTGTTGCTATAGACCAAAACGAGAGACCTTTTGTTTTCTGTCCGCAAGATGGTTACTGTCTCAACGGTGGCTATTGCTTTATAGTTCCGGCTATGAGGGCGCGCTTCTGTCTGTAAGAACCGTCATACTGTTTAGAATTCTTCAATTTATGGACTAATAAACTCAACAAATATAACAATTGGGACAATGTAATGTAATTAGCAACTTCTATTGCACCCGTGTCTAATGCACAAGGCATCAACCGATGGCACACCAAAACGAAGCCGTAATCAGGTCAACATCCAGAAGATCAGTCCGTAAGAGACTGACAGACAGCTTGGGGGGTGGATAAGCAATTTGAAACAGGTAAGTTTTCAGCCGAGATCGAAATGACACAAGCGACTGTTGCACAGCGCACAGACACAGGAAGAGAATTTCAAAAGGTAGGCCTATAGCAACTGAAAAGCTCGTTCACCAAGCAAAGTTCTTGATTTAGGTTTGACCAGACAAAGATAATCAGATGATCTCATTGAATATTGTCAAGTCTGAGGAATAAGAACTGATTTTAAACATTGTGCTTGGCCAGAGTTCACACTTTTATATACTATGAGCCCCAGTTTGAAATGAATTCTATGCTGAACAGGAAGCCAAAACAAAGATTTAAGACAATGCCTGATTTTCCAGATAATAATTATGCTTCTTAACCTAATTTCTCATTCATGAGGGATCACATGCAACTCCTACAAAGCTTCTGTAACCACGGCACATGTGACATCCCATAATATAAGTGTACACTTTGGTTATGTGTACACCTTGTGACTGATTGTAAGCCTCCTCTGAGATACATCATGGTGTTGGTATCTTGGGCAAGTACATTCTACAATGTTCTACATGTATATTTACTAAGTACATCTAACTGTTTCTCGTGACTGGGTAATGCTGCTATCTAAGTTTATGATGTAAAGAAATAATAACAATAAAATCAGTAGGCAGACAGTTATTTTCTTGCAGTGTGTGTTACAAGTTCGACCCCATAAAGTAATTTTATCTAATTCACCAGTTACACAAGTCTTGTGATTGCCATCAGTATATTACCAGAATAGCAGTGAATGAATGCATTTTGTTTCAGGTGCGCGAAAGAATTTACAGGATACAGATGTATAGAGAGGCACACGGGTATTGATTCGTTAGCAGGTACGTTTCTTTTGTTACTTATGGAATGTTAATTGGAATCTCCAGCATATCACTAAGTTAAATTAAATGAGCATCATTGTGTGTTTGCTTAGACAGTTTACACCGCTGTAGGAAACCCTTTCCCAAAGTTCTTGTGGGGTTTGTGAGTGTGTTGAATACTGGTAACTGAGCTTTGTAATCTATAATTAATTTTGTTTTGTCACCTTTGAGTAATTGTACTTGTGACACTTAATGAAAATGTTGCTTCCTGCTCATTTTTTTTAAGTTTAAAAAAATTAAATTGCATTAAATCTTTTTTCATATGCTTACGTTTTATTGCTAGTTTGAATATTTCTTGCCTGGCTTTTGGTGTTTTCTTTTTGACTGACTGTCACACGTAAAGAGACGTGATCCTAGAGTCCACTGAGTTTAAGAGCCATGACCTACTGACGTTTTTTGGACTCAGTTTAGTCTACTGTACTTGGAAATCAATGAATATTTAGAATTGCCAAAATATCTGATGTTCCAAGAGATTTTGGGATGCTATTCTGAGGCATTCCGTTGCTGGTGAATAGCTACAAACAGGAAGGTTTGTCAAGTATTGTATTGTATCTATCAATTTATATAGCGCTTCTCACAATGCACACCAATCAGAGGCGAATGACTCAGAGAAAAGAAAGAGGTCTTCAGACAACGAAAAGAGGCACTTGGCCCACCAGTTGATAAGCAAGAACGTGTTAAAGGAGGAAGCAAATTCCATAGTGCAGGGCTAATGAAGGCAAAGGCTCGCGTTTTAGCCATAGCAGTTTCGCTCGCGGGACAAAGAGATCATGCCGGTTTAATGAGCGTAGCGGGCGAACAGAAGTAGCCGAGGCCGGCAGCCGGATACGGTCGCAGAGATACTTGGGAGCTCGGCCAGTAAACGACCGGTAGATTAAAGAAAGTACCTTGAGCTGAACCCGAGCAGTAAGAGGGAGCCAATGAAGGTGGTCAAACATGAAAGCAGATAGGTGGGATGAGCGAGGAAGTCGAGCTATTATTCTGGCTGCAGAATTTAGAACAGACTGAAGAGGAGAGACGAACCTTTGGGAGACCAACCAAGACAGAATTACAGTAATCAATTCGAGAGCAAACGAAGGCATGGACAATAGAGGTAAAGACAGAAGAGGATTGCTCTAAGACGCCTCAGGTCTAGTGTCTAGCAGCTCTAGCTGTTTGTGAACTAGATGCAGGTGTTTGAATGCTTTGCTTCTGTGAAAGCTTTGAACAGACCAGCAGCGAATTCTCATGCCGCAGTCGCAATGAGGTTCTTCGCCTCCTCTAATGGTTTCACTGGCAAGTAAGAAGTCCTTCCTACATGCCCGAATGCATAGCATGCAATCCACTTAACACTGCCGCATTAGTCACGTGGTTTTTTGTGTAGTTTCCGCTTTGCATTAACCTGATTTATGCATGTCTCGCTTGGACGTTATCTTGTGACACATAACCTGCGGTCTACTTTTGCTAATTTGCACTTTGCCTAAGGTAAACACCGGTGTATGTAAGTGAACAGTTCCTAATCACCTGAATTTCTGGCAGTCCTTGGATAGTGTTAACAGATTTTTTGAGCATGCAAGACGGTCTCTTAAGAAATCCCGTTTTTCATGTGAGAAGTCCCAGTTAATAATAATAATAATAATAATAATAATAATAATAATAATAATAATAATAATAATAATAATAATAATAATAATAATAATAATAATAATAATAATAATAATAATAATAATAATAATAATAATAATAATAATAATAATAATAATAATAATAATAATAATAATAATAATAATAATAATAATAATAATAATAATAATAATAATAATAATAACTGCCAGACAGGTTAGAGCGATGGTCACAACAACACCAACGCTTTTTATGTTAACTGTCACTTCTCATCCAACTTCTAGTTTCATAATAATAATAATAATAATAATAATAATAATAATAATAATAATAATAATAATAATAATAATAATAATAATAACTGCCAGATACATATTAGAGTTGGGAAGCCGGGTAACGGACGCAACGCACGATACACTGGAAACATCGTACTTGTTCCATCGTATCTCAGTAGCTCTGCAACGGGGAAATGCCATCTGCCTCTCCGGAACATTGCCAACGCACTCTGAGATCTGCTGAGATGACTTTTCAGACAACAACAACAACAACAACAACAACAACAACAACAATAATAATAATAATAATAATAATAATAATAATAATAATAATAATAATAATAATAATAATAATAATAATAATAATAATAATAAAAATAATAACAGTGAAATTTATACGGCGCCGTACCACAGCCATGCCGTTACAAGGGCGCCTCACAGTCAACTAACAGCAGGGTAGGCTATAGCAAACAAATATGTCGTGAGTCCGGATTTGAAGTAGTCAATTGTGTTAGCCGATCGTAGGGCAGGAGGAAGACCGTCCCTGCATCTAGGACCGGCGCCGAGAACGCATGGTCGCCAAAGCAGTTTCTCATCCGTCTTACACGAAGATTGCTTTTCTCGAGCGATCGGAGTCGCAACCGGGAGGCGGAGGAATGCGTCCCGATGCAGTAATCGCGCAAATACTCAGGCGCGGCCCCATGAAGTGACTTGTAAACCAGCAAACAGATTTTAAACTCAATACGTAGAGAGACTGGAAGCCAGTGCAGAACATCATGGAGAAGCGGCGTGACATGATCATATTTCCTCCGGTTGCATAGCAGCTTCGCAGCAGCGTTGAGAACGGACTGCAGACAATCCAAGAGGCACTTGGGCGCACCGACCAGTAGGCTGTTGCAGCGCTCAACCTGAGAGGTGACGAAGGCGGAAACGGCCGCTCTCGCAGCCTCGAAAGGCAAGGACCTGATGCAGCCTCTCAGGAGACGGAGCTGACGAAAGCAGCAACCAACGGTACGCGACAAATGACACCTCATGAGCAGGTCTGACTCGAGCATGACTCCGAGATCACGGCCGACAGTCAAGGTCGGATCATAGACCCGCAGACACTCAGTTCGCCAGTGTCAAGATGAGGGCACCGTCTGCTGGTCGCACAACATAAGAAATCCGTCTTCTCGGGATTGAGACGGAGTCTTTTAGATCGCATCCACTCCGCGATCCGCTCGACGCCCAACTCCATCCTTCGCCGCTGCTGTTCATCAGTTGACGGTCGGTCCCAAATGCCCGGCGTTGAGCCAAGGCAGTCCTAATCCTAGGAACAAAAAGATCAAGCCAATCAGCAGAGCAGAAGGAACGAGATAAGGTCGCAGATTACGGCTTTCGCATATAGTCAGAAAGATACTTTGGGGCACAGCTCAGAGATATGCGAAAAGCGAGGGAGTTGGGCATTTAAGACCGATTGAAAGGGGGAAAGACGCTGTTTCGGGAGGCCCATAAGAAGTGAGTTGCAGTAGTCGAGTCGGGAATAGATAAACGCATGTACTATGGGGGTAAAGACAGAGGAAGAGACCGATCGTTTGATGGCTCAGAGACGCCGCAGTTGAAAGAAGCAGGAGCGAGTCAGGTTAGATATGTGCTCCGTGAACGTGAGGGAGGAGTCAAGCGTGACACCCAGGTCACGGACACTAGAAAAGTAAGTGTATAGGCAGGGAATTTCTCAGTCAGCAATTGAAAGTCAAGTTTGGAAAGCTGTTGTCTAGTCCCAAACCAGATCAACTGAGTCTTTGTAGCATTTAGGCAGAATCGGTTAGTTGACATCCAATAGTGAAGATCAGAAGCAAGACAATCAATAGAACGGACTAGTGATAGTTGATCAGATGATGGACCATGAACGAAAGCCTGGATATCATCTGCATAAAGATGACCATTTGCCCTGTGTCTAGAAAATAAGAGCGAGAAGTCGGCAGTAAAGAGAATGTACGGGATCGGTCCGAGTAACAAACCCTGGGAACGCCAAATTTAACCCCAACCCACTCAATCTCCAAGGACAACCATCTGCGTCCGGTCACTGACTGTCACGCATAAAGAGATGTGAGACTATATGCCACTGAATTTAGGAGCCATGACCTACTGAGGTTAAGCACTTGGAAATGTAAGAATTTGTTTTTTCCAAAATGTCTGATGTTCCAAGAGATTTGGTATGCTATTCCAAGACATTCCTTTGCAGGCGAAAGCCTGTATGCGAACAAGATGCAGCCGTTTGAATACTTTTCTTGTGTGCCAGTTTTTGAACAGACCAGGAGTGAATTCTCATGTTGCAGTCGCAATGAGGTTCTTCGCGTCTGCTAACAGTTTCACTGGCAATTGATAAGCCCTTCCAACACGACCGAATGCAGAGCATACTATCGGTACACTAGTCGCATTAGTCACGTGGTTTCTTGTGTAGTTCTGCTCTACAGTAAACAGATTTTACGCATGACTAACTTCGACGTTATCTTATGACACATAGCCTGCAGGACTACTTTTGCTAATTTTCAGTTTGCTTAAGGTAAGCACCGGTGTATGTATGAGACAAGTTCCTAATCACCTGAATTTCTGGCAGTTCATATTCCATGGATAATGACTAAAGATTGTTTGAAATGAATGATGGTATCTTGAGAAAACCCAGTTTTATGCGAGAAGTCGAAATAGATTCTTAGCATGAGATGCTGATATACATGTATATATAATTTGAAGTTGAGAAATGTGATGTTGAAATTTTTTATAATCGTTATTTTGCATGCCTGTGATAAACCTCACTTTACCCTAAGTGTACATCTTACTATCGGTTGAATTTGTTTAAGACTCTTGGCTAACTTTGATCCATTCTTAACAAAAACATCCCAATTGCTAAACGAATTAGTATGTTATGAGAAATTGACCTCTTGATCCAAAGTGACTCCGAGGTCTCGAACTGTGAGGCAGAGGAGGTAGATATGAGGAAAAGTGACTGCTATAATAGGCGCAGGTGAGTGGGCGCCGATTGTCTGCGGGTACCGAGCCAGACGACCTGGGTTTTAGAGGGGTTCAGAAGCAAACGACTAGAGGCCATCCATGATTCGAGAGCATCAGTGGCATGGGACATCAACGATACATCAGACACCACATCAGCGGCGTGGCATTATAGTATTGTATAGTATTGGTGCAGGAGGCTACATTGTGGACTGCAAGGAACTAATGCCAGCTAGGTAAAGAATGTACAGTTAAGGAACCAATATTGAGTCCTGTGGTACACCAAAAGGGGCTAGGACCCAACGGGACCTAGAGATGCCTATACAACGAAACAGTTTGTGAGCTCACACAAAATAGAGCGAAGCCATTCTAAGGGAGCACCACTGCACCAGCAAACCCAAAGGAGATAGAGAGGCGTTGTAGCAAGATCAACTGAATCAAAAGCGGCACTAACGTCAAAAGAGCAACAGAGAATGACCTGACCACGGGCCATGGCACCTTACGAATCGGACAGAAGATGAGCCAAAAGTGTCTCTATGAAATGATTCCTCCGCAGATCCGATTGCTGAGAGGGAAGTTACTCAGGCATGTCTAAATATGCAATTAATTGGCTGGCGACAATGCGCCCTAGAATCTTAGACAAACAGTAGCATCATGCTTGTTCAGTAGTCTATTGATAGCATGCTGAACTGTCAATCAACAAGTCAGGGTTTCAAATCCACTCCTGATCATAAACCTGCTGCAAGAATTCGGCTCCACTTGCGCCCCTAGCGATCTTTTCAGTGATGAGTACAATGACCATACATTGTCGGTGGGAAGATGAGGGAGTGCTATGGCAAAAAAAATAATAATAATAATTATGATAGTAAAAATAATAATAACAATAGTAATAATAATAAAAATATTAATAATAAAAAAATATTATAATAATATGATCTAACAATAAACAATTCGTATGTTCACTAACCAACAAAACCATCTTCGAAGACTAGCCATTGCAGATTAATTCCCTAATTTTTGCAATTCCGGGGTATCATGCAGTGTTTAATCTAGACGTCTCTTGGGGGGAAAGTTCCCCCCAGGAAAAAAATGAAAGATGTAAAGTGTGAAATTTAGGGATAATTCCCCCCGCCCAGGATTTATGGTGTACCCCCAATTTTTTTTGGAAAACTCTTGTTACTACCCCCTCGAGAAAATTGCCTGGCTTTGTCAACTTTTCAAATATGTGGGATACCCCCCGAGAACCTCGATTCCCCCCGACAGCAAGGGGAGTAGATTAAACACTGGGTATCATACATGCATGTGCCTCAGAACAAAATAGTAATTATAATAATAATAGTAATAGTATAATCTAACAATAAATAATTCTCTTGTTCACTGAGGACATCTTATACACTTGTACCACTTTGTTTCTTCAGATGTAGTTAGTGTATTCCTTTTTCATATAGCTGAAAGTTGATTCACGTGTATATGATGGTTGCAGTTATCTAATTGTATTTGTAGCTATGGATAGACCAGATACGACACTTTCGATTCCGTGTCCAGATGATACGTACTGCCTCAACGGTGGCATTTGCCGTATACTTGAGGCTCTTGGGAATGGCTACTGCGTGTAAGAACCGTCATGCTGTTGAGCAGTTTTCTAATTAGGGACTCAATCCGACTCATACACTCAACAATATAAAAATTTGGACAATGTAATGTAATTCGCAACTTCTATTGAGCCGGTGTCTAATGCACAAGGCATCATCCGATGGCACACCAACACCAAGCCGTAGTCAGGTCAACATCTAGAAGATCAATCCGTAAGAGAGTGACAGACAGCCTAAAGTGAATAAGCAATTTGAAAGAGGTAATTTTTCAGCCGAGAACGAAATGACACAAGCGAATGGACACAGCACACAGATACAGGAAAAGAGTTCCAAAGGTAGGCCCGGCAACTGAAAAGCTCGTACACCAAGAACAGTTCTTGATTTAGGTATGATCAGACAAAGATAATCAGATGACCTCATTGAATAATGTATGTATGAATGTATGTACACTGTGTCCTCAAAAAAGGGACCCATTATGGTAATACGAAAAAAACTGGTAAATGTTCATCGATTTTTAACATTCCAAGACCATTTTAATCCTGAGATAATTATCAACAAATTTGTAGTTTATGAACGGCCCAGTTAAAAAAATTACGTCATAATGACGTCTTGTAATAGCAAATTGTAAAAACAACACGGTTAGAAAATGGCGTTCAGCCACGAAGACAAAATTGTTACAAAATGTTTACGAAAAAAAAACATTACGGAGCAAAAAAGTTCATTAGAAAATTTCCAGACAAGGGTTGGACATTAGGTGGTCTAAAAAAGCTTATAAGAAAAATTGAATTTTCGGATTATTACACATTTCAACAAGATGGCGCTCTAGCTCACCGAGCTCGTGAAACTGTTGAACTGCTGACAAAGGAAACGCCGGATTTCATACCTCCTAATCTTTGGCCGCCAAACAGAGCGGACTTAAATCCCGTTGATTACAAGGTTTGGGGACTAATGCAAGAGAAGATTGACGTTGAAGAGAAGAACTCCGTGCGCGTATTGTTAATGCCTGGGATGAATTTGATCAGCTGGTTATCGATGCTGCTAATGGCGGTTCGTCTTGAAGCTTGTGTTGAGGCCGAAGGCGGACACTTTGAGCACGCCTTGTAGTCTAATATTATTCAAATATAAAAATTAAATTAAACTAAAATTTATAATTGATAAATGACAGTTTAAAATAATATTGAAATTTTAGATGATTTTTGTGCCGTCCTTGACACTTGAATTTTGATGAAAAGGTCGTCATTATGACGTTATTATTAAATAACAAAAACTTTTATACTTAAACAGTATTTAGCAAATTATGTCAGGATTAAAATGGTCTTGGAATTTTAAAAATCGATGAACGTTTACTAGTTTATTTTCATATTACCAAAAGGGGTGTATATATGTATGAGCCTTAGCGCTCCTTCAAGATTTCTACATAGAGGCGCTCCCTGCTACAGCTCGGACACTGAATCGGAGTTTCACGCCGAAATGCATGAACAATTATTGCGAGTGAAGGCCTTGCCCAGGGTCCTGTGGCGAAAAACCCCTCTTCTCAGTTCGCACTCTTCGTTTTGCGAAGGCAGAGGTTTCTGCTCAGGATGACAGCAGTCTCGCGTGTCGCTCGAAGGAGCGCAAGTCCGGCGTCCGGAGTATTTCGAACGGCTTAAGGCAATCGCCGCCGACGAAACCCCCAGATCAATCAAGACAAGTCACTAGCTTTTGAACCCGTATATTGCATTAAGTAGAGGGCCAAATCAACCACTGTCACTAAGACACTTCAACGAGAAGACAACAACGGAAAGCAGGCATCGAACTCTCTTCTCTCGTCACAAAGTCAAATGCAGAACCTTCCAAACAATCACCAGAGCAAGTTGTCTTCCTAGAGCAAGTTAATGCTACACAAGAGCGCCCTCTATATTCATTACGAAGTTTTACGAAGTTTTATATAGCGCCCCTTCAAGGTTACTACTCAGGAGCGCTCCCGACCCCAGCACGGCTGAAAAGGACAGTTTTGAGGCAAGTATAGAAAGATTCAGAGTGGATTCTGGGATGCAAGCGCAGCATCAAAGGGAGCCCGTTCCAGAGGGATGGGCCAACCACTGAGAAGGCTCGATTCTGCTTAGTAGCAGTGCGGGCAAAAGAGACCATGAGCACGCCCCACTCAGTAGAGCGGAGAGAGCGACGACCCAGAGCACCCAAGGTAGGGCAGCAGAGGTATATATATAGTGCCCTTCTGGGGGGGGGGGCAAACCAGGCCAGGCACCGTGCAAGGGCCGGGCGTGCAAGAGCCGTAGGTGTGCAAGGCCCACGGGGAAGGGGACAGCAGAACCTAAGCCGAGGAGGGGAGGGGACTCAGGGGAGCAAACGGCCACCTTGTCCGAAAGACCATGGACACCAGACGGGCCAGACCAACTCCCGGGGAGGGCAACCCCTAAAACCCGCTACAGTCCCTACGCCGCGGCTTGAGGTGGATTCGAACCCGCAACCCTCCGACTGCAAGGCACCGAACATACCCCTACTGTACACCACCGCGACCCACGTTAAATGATAATGATTTAATCATAAGTCTGGGAATAAAAACTGATTTTAATCAATGTGGTTAGCGAGATCACACTTTTATGAGCCCAAGTTTGACATGAATTCTTTGAGGGATCACCGGCAACTCTAATAAAGTTCCTGTAAAATAAGTATTTACTTAGCACTTCTGATAATTGTTTCTTATTACTGGGTAATTCTACAATCTAAGTTTATGATGTAAAGAAATAATTACAATAAAATTTAATCAGTAAGCAGTAAGTTCCTTTTACAGTGTATGTTTATGTGTGTGTGCGTGTGTGTTTGCGTGTGTGTGTTTGCGTGTGTGTGTTACAAGTTCGACCCATAAAGTAATGTAACTTTTTATAATGCACCAGTTACACTGTCTTGTGGTTGCCATCAGTCCATTATCAGAACAGCAGTGAGTGAATTCATTTTGTTTCAGGTGCAAGCGAGGTTTTCAAGGGCAGAGATGTGAAGAGAAGGGTTTTAGTCAACTACAAGGTATTTTTCTTTTGTTTCTTATGGAACGTAAATTAGGTTCCCCAGAATTTCACTAAGTTTAATCAAATGTCCGTGGAAATCAATGGATTTTTGGATTTGCCGAAATGTCTGATGTTCCAAGAGATTTTGGGATGCTATTCTGAGGCATTCCTTTGCTGCTCAATACCTGCATTGCATGTTAATTGTCTAGCTGTATGCGAGCAAGATGCAGCTGCTTGAATATTTTTCTTGTGTGCCAGCTTTGAACAGACCCGTAGTGGATTCTCATACTGCAGTCGCAATGAGGTTCTTCGCCTCTGCTAATAGTTTCACTGGCAATCCTTCCTACATGCCCGAACCCATAGCATGCTATCAACTGCACACGGTCGCATTATTGTTTGTGTGTAGTTTCCGATTTGCAGTAAGCAGATTTTACACATGACAAAACTTTGATGTTATCTTATGACACCGGGCAGTTCTTCAATTCCTAATTTGCACTTTGCATAAGGTAAATACTAGTGTATGTATGAGACAAGTTCCTAATCATCTGAATTTCAGGCAATCTTTGTTCATGAATAATGTCTATAGATTTTATGAGAATGTTAGATGGTATCTTAAGAAAACCACGTATTCATGCGAGAAGTCCCTGTGGCCTCTTAGCATAAGATGCTTATATAAAATAATTATAATTTGAAACTGATAATTATAATATTGAATCTGTTTTGGATAATCGTTTTTTTCGTGCTTGTGATAAACCTCACTTTACCGTATGGTCACATCTTACTACCGGTTAAATTGGTTTAAGACTCTTGACTAACATTCTTAACCAAAACAGCCCAACTGCTAATCCATAATTGACTGCTTATTACTTTCTTTTCAGTATCACTAGAGGTGGTGTTTTCTTAAACCATACCGTCTTTCTGCTGTGCACCCATTCAGTCATTTCAGGAGTCATTCCTGTTTGTGCAGACAAGCAAATTGTTTGGAATTCAAACATCTTAGTTAACATTGTCTATATATTTTTTTTCATTCATTCCCATTATTTGTACAGCGCCTCATCACGAGATCTATTCAGAGGCGATACACTCCCAGCCACAGCGATAAATGTGACCTTATAGACTTATACACAAAGCAGGCTAGTTTAACTGAAGAATCGATCGCAAGTTTAATGGGGGGGGCATTCCAGATGAAGCATTGTAAGTGAGGGATCCTGAGACAACTCGGAGTTGACGAAGCTTGTTATGGAAACTACGAGTGACCGAACTAATATGTTGTGAGAAATTGAGCTCTGGATCGAAAGTAAATCCGAGGTCTCGATCAGTGTGACAGGAAGAGATATGATGAAAAGTCACCGCTAGTAGGCGCAGGTCAATAGACACCAATTGTCTGCAGGACCGAGCTAAATAAAATGCGCTTTAGAGATGTTCAGAAGCAAACGAGTTCAGGCCATCCATGATGAGATAACATCAATGGCACGAGACATCAACGATACAGTAGACACTACATCAGCGGCGAGGCAGTGAACGCAGGCCTGCACATCATCAACATACATTTGCTGCAGGAGGTCACATGTAGACAGCAAGGAACTAATGCAAGCTGTATAAAGAATTTACAGGTAGTGGCCCAACACTGGGCCCTATGGTACACCAAAAGGGGTTAGGACCTAACGGGCCCTAAAGGCACCTACAACCACACAGTTAGTGCGCTCAGGCAAAAAGGAGTAAAGCCATACTAAGGAAGCTCCAACAAACCCAAAGGAGATAGAGCGGCGTTGTAGCAAGATCAACTGAATCAAAAACGACACTAACGTCAAAAGAGCAATAGAGAATGACCTGACCACAGGTCATGGCGCTTTTCGAATCGGACAGAAGATGAACCAACAGTGTCTTTATGGAATGATTCCTCCGGAAACCCGATTGTTGAGAGGGAAGTAACTCATGCATGTCTAAAATTAATAGGCAATTACTTGGCTACCGACACTGTACTCTAGAATTTTAGACAAAAATGTGGTATTATTCTTCTGCAGTAGTATTTGGTTAGAATGCTGAATTGTCAATAAAAATGTCAGAGTTTTTTCAAATCCACTCCTGGTCAGAAACTATCTGCAAGAATTCGGCTCGACTTGCGCCCCTAGGGAACTTAGCAGTGATGAGTACAATGACCATACATTGTCGGTGGGAAGATGAGGGAGTGCTATGGCACTTCAAACCGATGGCTACCTGTCAGGGCGAGCGTATGAGACTCCTCTTTTCCATATTCTGCATCTGTGTGGGTTTCTGTTTAACATCCAATCCTTAGTCATGGCACTGTGTAGAAACAACAAAATGCCTATGTCACAAACTCTCAGCAACTCAGAGGTGTAAGGCACAGAGGCTTGAAAGTCGTCCACCTAATGGGTAATAAGTTGTTAACTGTAGTTATTTGGCAGAATGAAGGTAATATGCCCTGTCACCTAGGTAGCTATTTGGCAAATGTAAGGAATTTGCATAGCAATCTGTTCCTGTGCAAAGACCGTTTAGAAAGATTTCACGTGAAAGTGATGTGTCTTTTGACTATCACCTGCAAGTGAATGACCCGATAGCGACCTAGAGGTCACGGCAACCACAATTTAGAAACTTGTCATTTTTATATTATTTGGTGTAAAACATAATCAACCTGTAAAATTTGGTACTGATTTTAGCTCATGGCTCATAGCGTTGGAAATTTCCCACATACTTAATTGTAGTTAGTACCTACTACAGCACCCGTTTCTAGTGCACAAGACGTCAACCACTCCACACCACATGCAAGCTGTAATTAAGTCACTGCCTTCTACTCTGTAAGGTTGAAGCTTCTCTGTAGAGTCTGTACGGTACTATATATATATTTTGGCACGCCGTCAAAAGAGCGCCGGACAAAAGAGCGCCGACAAAAGAGCGCCGACAAAAGAGCGACCGACATAAGAGCGAAGTGATCTATTAACGGGGGCTATCAAGAGCCAATCGAAACAATTAGCAAGTTACGACCTATAGTTCAACGAGTTTAAGTGCGAAATTGTTTCAATCGGGCTCTGATATGACTAGGCCTTTGATATACGTTTTAGTGAAATAAACGCCCTTTGTTGTTTAGCCCTCTTATCGGAAATGTTTGAGCGCTGCATAAAGCTGTTCTTATAAAACGTGAAGACTTACAGTGACCAAAGAAAGTTGTCACGGATAAGGTCGATCCCCAAAAATGCATGGTGATGTTGCTGGTGTTTTAGTTGACTCGTGTTAGCCAACACGAACGTTTGAGAAAGTTTTTAGACTTTTCGTAGCATTAGCAGCATTAGCAAAAAATTCAGACATTTATTTAGTATTAAATTCTCTTTTCTTCAAAGCATTTTATGAATAAATTGGAGTACAATGTGTGGTCTGTGTGGTCGTCAACATCGCTCTTATGTCGGTCGCTCTTATGTCGGTCGCTCTTATGTCGGTCGCTCTTTTGTCGGTCGCTCTTTTGTCGGCGCTCTTTTGTCGGTCGCTCTTTTGACGTGCCACCATATATCTTGTATTAGAAATCGAATCCACAGTTTTTTGACGACTGCGCATTTGGAGGTGTTTTATTTGAGAAGAGTCGATGAACTGGTCCAACGAAAATAACATTTAATATCAACTCTTTATACCTTGTAAACTGTGAGCGCTTGACTTGCATGATTAAAAGGTTACTTACGTATACTTACTTAAAAAATGGAATTCCTGCAGTCGAGTTGTGCACGCAGTCTCGTAATCAAGTATTGGGTTCAATCGACGAAAGTCACTGATGTGCCTATATCAGGTGTGAGATTGCTGGGTGATGTGGTCGGAAAATGTAAGGTTCTAACCGAAGACGATTCAAAGATTGCGGACAGGAGAAGATTAATTAACTGGAGATGTGAAATCTGTCGGAGAAAGGTCGGAAAGACTTCTGGTGTCTCTGGTCCAATATCCATTCTTGCCTCTGATTTAGGCCGTTGCAGTGAAACTCCTACCACCCGAAGCATCCGTCTAAGAACCCAAGTTGCTACACTGACTTCCAGAATAGAGCTTCCATAACTGCCATCAGGAATACACGATGTTTCAAGGGGTCGAGCAGCTGCGGTGCTACTGACGGCAACTGTAGGCCTATTACAGTCAGGATTCGAAGTATCACCCACAGTATCTGATCCGTGTACAGAACCCGCTACGCGTTTACACGTGCCATTAACATGGATAAATCATCCGAATAGTCTGCTTGGTAATCAACCTCGAGAGATAGAAAACTATCGTTTTCAAACTGTCTCGGACATTTCTGATTGCTGTCTGGTCAACTCTGTCAGAACCCTGTCAGAAGTTGACTGTCTCTCCGAGACAATTCACAAAGTGCCAATGTTGCGAAACGGTTGACCCGGGAAGGCACCATGGCCTGGTGCAAACTGTTAAACGGACGCTTTGGCCGACATTACGCCTTGAAAGACATCATCAGGAGAGCGCTTCAAGAGGCAGACATCCCTAGCTCGAAGGAGCCACAAACGACCGAATTGATCAACACTCGTTCCATGGTTGATGTGCAGATACGTCGCTTGAACGTGACCGGCGTCCACACGTGTGCAGCACCATATGTCCATCGGACGTCGCTAATAGCCGTTGGTGCAGCTGAGCTGGCAGCCGTTCGCAAACAGGCTAAATACTCGGGCCCTCCTACATCTCACATATTTGTTCCAATCGCCTTCGAATCATTGGGACCAATTAATCGATACGGCCTTGAGTTTAGGCCTACTATCTGATGGTTGATTCATATTTATATGATGTTTGCAGTTTTTAATTTTATTTGTAGCTATGTGTAAGCCACATTTGATTCCGTGTCCAGAACAGAAATAGCAGTAGGCCTATGATGTAACAATAATTATAAACAATAATTCCTTTATTCACTGATGACATGTCATATTCTTGTACCACTTTATTTCTTCACTTGTAGTTCATATATTCATATATAATATAGCTGAAGGTTGATTCACGTGCATAATCATCATAGTTGCAGTTTTCTAATTTTATTTGTAGCTATGGATGATAAAACACATTCGGAACCGTGTCCTGCAGCAGATGATGGTTTCTGCCTCAATAGTGGAATTTGCCGCATAATTAACATTCTTGGGGGTCGCTATAGCTACTGCGTGTAAGATCCGTCATACCGTAGAGAATTCTTCAAATTAGGGACTAATAAACTCAAAAAATATTAAAATTGGGACAGAGTAACGTAATTACTATAGCAACTTCTATTGCGCCGGTGTTTAATGCACAAGGCATCAATTGATGGCAAACCAAAGCCAAGCCGTAAGTAGGTCAACATCCAGAAGATCAGTTCGTTAGAGACAGACAGATAACCTACGGTGGATATGCAATTTGAAAGAGGTAAGTTTTCAGCCGAGAACGAAATGACACAAGCGAATGGGCACAGCACACAGACTCAGGAAAAGAGTTCCATAGATAGGCCCAGCAACTGAAAAGCTCGTTCACCAAGAACAGTTCTTGATTCATGTATGGTCAGACAAAGATAATCAGATGACCTCATTGAATAATGATAAGTCTGGGGAATAAGAACTGATTTTAAACATTGTGGTTGGCCAGAGATCACACTTTTATATACTATGAGCCCCAGTTTGAAATGAATTCTTTGAGGGATCAGATGCAACTCTAACAAAGTTCCTTTAAAATAAATATTTACTTAGCACTTCTAATTATTGTTTCTTGTTACTGGGTAATTCTACAATCTAAGTTAATGATGTAAAGAAACAATTACAATAAAATCAGTAAGCAGTAAGTTCGTTTTACAGTGTATGTGTATGTGCGTGCGTGTGTGTGTGTGCGTGTGTGTGTTTTACAAGTTTGATCCTATAAAGTAATGTAATTTTTTAATAAGAAAAACAGTTACACTTGTGGTTGCCATCAGTGCATTATCAGAACAGCAATGAATGAATGAATGCTGTTTCAGGTGCAAGATTGGTTTTCAAGGGCCGAGATGTGAAGAGAAGGGTTTTTATCAACCGTATGGTATGTTTCTTTTGTTTCTTATGGAATGTAAATTAGGTTCCCCAGTATTTCACTAAGTTAAATGAAACGAGCATCATCGTGTGCTTGCTTGGACAGTTTTGACCTCTGTAAGTTCTTGTAGGGTTTGTGAGTTTTTTGAATACTGGTAACTGAGCTTTGTATTCTTTAATTAATTATGTTTTGTGACATTTGAGTAATTGCACTTTGTGACATATAATGAAACTGTTACTTTCCTTTTCTTTTCACTTTGCTAGCTTGAATTTATCTTGCCTGAGTTTTGATGTTTTCTTATCACGGACTCTCACGCGTAAAGAGGTGTGAGACTATATTTCACTTAATTTAATAGTCATGACCTACTTACGTTTTTAGACTCAGTTTAATCAAATACCCTTGGAAATCAATGATTTTTTTCTAATTCCCAAAATGTCTGATGTTCCGGAAGATTTTGGGATGCTATTCTGAGGCATTCCTTTGTTGTTGAATGCCTGCATTGCAGGAATGTGTTTTAAGTGTCTAGTTGTATGCGAGCAATACTTTTTCTCGTGTCCCAGCTTTGAACAGACCAGGAGCGGATTCTCTCTGCAGTCGCCATGAGGTTCTTCGCCCTTTGCTAATATTCTCACTGCCAATTGAGAAGTCCTTCCTACATTCAGTTCAATTGAATTCATTTATTGATCCCGAAAAACAAGACAAATTCACTTACAAATCAGTAAATAAAAAGCATTTTCTGCAGTAAAAAAGGATAGGTAAATTCAGAAACTTCTATAAGCAGATTATATGGAAACAAAAGGCGCACCTGAAGGGACGAGTCCCGCTAAGTAGGGGCCTAATCATATTAGTGTGAGACTGGATAGATAAGTATGCATGTACTATAGTGTAAGGACTGTGAGAAGAGGAGCACGGGATCATGTATCTAATTTGGTCAATATTTAAAATCTTAAGATCATAGAAAAGTGATTTGGTATGAGATTTGAATGAGGATTTAGTTATGATTCGTATGGCTTTTTGCAGGAGTTTTAATTTAGTTAGATTAGCTGGGTAAGTAGAGGACCGGATGAAATTACAATATGCTAGGTAAGGTTGATTTAGGGCAAAGTATAGGTTCTTCACACTAAGGGGGGAGTACGTGGGAAATTCTTCTTATTATAAAAATATATTTCATAATTTTTTTCGATATATCATGGGTATGTACACTGTGTCCGGAAAAAAAGGGACCCCTTATGGTAATACGAAAAAAGACTAGTAAATGTTCAACGATTTTTAAAATTCCAAGACCATTTTAATCCTGACATAATTATCAACAAAACTGTAATTTATGAACGGCCCAGTTAAAAAATTACGTCATAATGACGTCTTGAAATACCAAATTGTAAAAACAACACGGTTAGAAAATGCTGCTATTGGCCAATGGCGCGCTCGTCTTGAAGCTTGTGTTGAGGCCATAGAGATGTATAATATATAAATATATCACTAGAGCCCCGCATCTACCATCTATGGTGAAGCCGTGACCCTTAAGCTAGGCAAGCTAGGCATAGAGATGTATAATATAAATCGACGTCATCATCTACGTGAAATGCCTGGCCAACTGCCATGGCCACGTCACCAGTTATGTTAATGAGCGCTGGCTAAATTGTGTAGTGTGTGGATGTAGCAATTTATTAAAGCCCGAAAACGTGGCCGTTAGAATATTATTTAATGGATAAGTTGTTATTTTGTGTCTTTTGATTTTTTTAAGGCGTAATCTTCGAAAAGAAATTAAAGTCTCGCTTAAGCTTGACTGCGTCCATGAATTTCAACCAATCAAAACGCGTCATTTCAATTTCCATTAACTGCGGAACTCTCTTTAAGGTGTTACTATATCTATGATTGTGACTTCAAAAATGTGCAAAGGGAATATGCGTCATGTTCCCTCTAGCGTTAATAATATATCTCATTGGTTGAGGCCGAAGGCGGACACTTTGAGCACGCCTTGTAGTCTAATATTATTCAGATATAAAAATTAAATTAAACTAAACTTTATAATTGATAAATGACAGTTTAAAATAATATTGAAACTTTTAGATGATTTTTGTGCCGTCCTTGACGCTTGAATTTTGATGAAAATGACGTCATTATGACGTCATTATTAAATAACAAAAACTTTCATACTTTAACCAGTATTTAGCAAATTATATCAGGATTAAAATGGTCTTGGAATTTTAAAAATCGATGAACATTTACTAGTTTATTTTCATATTACCAAACGGGGTCCCTTTTTTCCCGGACACAGTGTACATTCCATTTCAAGTGCTGATCGACCAAGACACCATGGAATTTAGTAGAGTCAACCTGAGGAATTATCATAATCGTCAATTATAAGTTGATTTCCAGAGAACGGGATAATCTTTTTATTGGATCTAAAAATAATGTAGTTGAGTTTGGTGAGATTTAGGGTGAGTTTGTTGGCTCTGAACCATTCACTTGCAAGAGCCAGTACCTTATTAGCCAGACTGATCAGCTGTTCATAGGAAGTGTGGGATAAGAATGCACTGGAGTCATCTGCAAATAGGATATAACGGAGTAGAGGAGTTGGGGAGATCATTAATGTAGGTTAAGAATAGGAGTGGTCCCAGAATGTTCCCTGAGGAACACGGTATAAGATTAGATTCAGAGTACATAGGGAGCCATTACATAAGACCTGTTGAAAGTGATTGGTTACGTAGCTTTTGAACCATTTTAGAGCAATGTCTTTAATACCGTAGTGCTCTAATTTATCAAGGAGAATTTTATGGTCGACTGTGTCGAATGCTTTAGCAAGATCCAAGAATATTCCAATGGAGAACTCATTGTTATCCATGGCTTTAGAAATTTTAACTTGAATGTCCATTAAAATTACAATTACAATTGCTATCGACTGCACACGGTCGCATTATTGTTTTTGTGTAGTTTCCGATTTGCAGTAAGCAGATTTTACACATGACAAAACTTTGATGTTATCTTATGACACATAACCTGCAGTTCTACATTTCCTAATTTGCACTTTGCATAAGGTAAACACTAGTGTATGTATAAGACAAGTTCCTAATGACCTGAATTTCAGGCAGTCCTTATTCATGGATAATGTCTAAAGATTTTGTGAGAATGTGAAATGGTATCTTAAGAAAACCAGTTTTTCTTGCGAGAAGTCCCTGTGGCCTCGAAGCATGAGATGCTTACATAAATAATTATAATTTGAAGTTGTTAATTGTAATTTTTAATCTGTTTTTGATAATCGTTATCTTTCGTGCTTGTGATAAACTTCACTTTACCCTGTGGTCACATCTTACTACCGGTTAAATTTGTTTAAGACTCTTGACTAACTTTGATCCATTCGTAACCAAAACATCCCAACTACTAACCGAGAATTGACTCTGCTAATTACTTACTTTTCAGTATCACTGGAGATGCTGTTATTCTTAAACCAAACAGTTTTTAACCTGTGTGCCCATTCATTCATTTCAGGGGTCATTCTTGTTTGTGCAGACAAGGAAATTGATTGGAATTCAAACACCTTGGTTAACATTGTCTATATATTATTTTTTCCATTCATTCCGAAAAGTTATATAGCGCCTCTTCACGAGACCTACTCAGAGGCGCTCCACTCCCAGCCACAGCTAAAAAGTGTGACCTTAGGGACTTACCAAAGCAGGCGAGTTTAACCGAGGCATCAATCGCAAGTTTAATGGGAGCAGGGGCGGAGACTTAGGGGGGGACAGGGGTGGACGGTCCCCCCCCAAAACTTGAGGTGGGGGGGACGGAGCTGCTTATATCCCCCCCCAATATTTCTGAAATATTTCATGAATATAATAGTAATAGCTACGAGTGACAGCTGGTTCTCATCAGCACTCAAATAATAAAGCAATTTTGTTCAGATGACAGCTTAAAATGCTACCATTACAGTGTGGAAATTTTAAAAAATGTAGATTTAGCTACATAAGTACTATGTAACTGGAGACGAACAGGCAATCCAGCCTTTCAGTCACACAGATTATCTCATATACCGACTGGCCGAGAGAACACACAGAGTTGCCTGTCAAAGGCGACTAGCCGAGAGAGCCCACAGAGGTACCGGTCAACGGCATAGTTGTAAGATTGATAGCCCCTGATAGCCTCTACATGATGTAGGTCAATGCTAATGTTCATGCTTTCTTTCATCATACTCACCTTATATGACCCTTTTCCAACATTCCCATGCAGCTTTACCATCAGGACGATATCTCTCATCAACTAGCCTCCCACCCACATTCTGCATGGCTCTCATGCATGAAACCAGGTTTTGCAGTAGACCTATATCAAATTTCTAGCCAGGAGCCCTTGCCTAAGCCAAAACCTTTCAGTCACACAGATTGTCCCATTGGTACATTATATTATATACAGTTTGGAGTGTCATTCTCTGCACGTTTTGTTTGGATCGGGTGATGCGGCTAATGGATAGAACTCTTATGATACATAGGGCCTACATGTAGGTGTAGATGTAAATATCAATAATAAACTGACTACTGTGAAGGTAAGCTAATTTGCTATTCATCAGTCTTACATTATAGAACTTATTTCACAGTCAAAGTTTTCCTATGTTATGCATATTTAATCAAATTTGGCAGAAAGGTTTCATTTCTTGTGGAAATATCTAACCACTTCTGCAAGTGAGTTGGCAGAAAAAGCTGTAGCTTCAGCAAAGCAATATCCTGCTGACCTCAATAACAGAAATTCATCATTTACCCTCTGTACATAAGGGAAATTTTGAATGTACCCATTTAACACCACTGGACCTGTTGGACTTTTTAACACAGTGCAATCCTTCAAAGCAATTTCCAAATGTATGTGTCAGCTTACATATACTGTTGACAACTCCATCAACAGTAGCCTCTGCAACTCAAGGTGATTAAGAATTTTTAAGATCTATAATGTCTCATTAATGTCTTGTCGATTTGGCTTTGTTGAGCATTAATTGAGTCTAATATTGCCTGAACAATTGATTTATTTTGAATTGTCATAAGAAATTTAGCAGAAAAAAGGACCAGGAATGCTCCTTTGTTGAGCAAATAAGCCTATTAAGTTGTTTAAGCATGATCGTATTCTTATTGTGACAGTGGTGTGGAGGCTTCCAAAGTTTTTCTTTAATATGAGTCTTCATAATTCCATTTGCATCTGTGATTGAAGACTAAATGCAAAACTTAACAAGCTGGCCCCAAAAATTTTTCTTGCCCCCCTGAAAAAACTGAAATGACGTCCCTGTAGGGGAGGGGTCACATCCCCTCCCCAAACCCCTCCCCAAACTCAAACACGACTCAAACTACATGTAAGCTACGAGTGACAGCTGGTTCCTATCAGCACTCAAATTATAGAGCAATTTTGTTCAGATGAAAGCTTAAAATGCTACCATTACAGTGTCGAAATTCAAAAATTTTTACATGGGGAGGGGCACATCCCTCTCCCAAACCCCTCCCCTGCTCGGCGCTGCGCGCCTCGCCGATCGTCCTTCGGCCGCTCCTTCGCCAGTCCCCCCAAAGCCAAGACCAAGTCTCCGCCTATGAATGGGAGGATACTCCAAATGAAAGGACCCAAAGTAGCATTGCAAGAGAGGGAACGTGAGCTGACGCAGCTGGTAGTAGCAACTACGAGTGTCCGAATTAATAATTTTTTTTATGCTGTGAGAAATTGAGCTCTGGATCCAAAGTCTCGATCTGTGTGACAGAAAGAGAATATGAGGAAAAGTCACCGCTAGTAGGCGCAGGTCAATGGACGCCAATTGTCTGAGGGTACAGAGCCAGATGAACTTGGTTTTAGATAAATTCAGAAGCAAACGATTTGAGGCCATCCGTGATGAGAGCGTCAGTGGCATGGGACATCAACGATACAGCAGACTCTACATCAGCGGCGATCCAGTCTACGCATCATCGACAGAGTTGCTGCAGGGCACGACATATGCATAGCAAGGAACTAATACCAGCTGTGTAAAGAATGCACAGTAAAGGCACAAAACTGAGCCCTGTGGTGCACCAAAATTGGCAAGGACACAACGGGACCTAGAGGCACCTACAGTCATACAGTTAGTGCGCTCAGACAGAAAGGAGTGAAGCATTCTAAGGGATCACCAGCCAACCCAATGGAGATAGAGAGGCGTTGTAGCAAGATAGAACGATCAACGGAATCAAGAGGCACTAACGTCAAAAAAACAAAGAGAGTGACCTGACCACGGATCATGGCGCCTTATAAATCGGACAGAAGACGAACCTAAATGATGAATATTTCTTGTTTGTGACATTTGCCATCATTTAGGTTAGCATAGAGAGCGCTTGTGTTTACTTTTCGTGAGTGGCGCTATATAATGCCTTAGTGAAGTAAATAAGTAAATAAATGAATATCGCTACACCTTGTTAAATGTTTTGTGTTTTTATAGCATCTACAAATGTATCGTGTCATAATTTATATTATAGTGTACCACGTGAAAATGGAACATGGTATTGTAGGAATGAATTGCGGTTTATCGTCGAAAGGACCTAATGGAATAGTTGGAGGCGATGAGGCCAGACCTCAGCCCTGGTGGCCTTTGCAGATTTTGAAGTCAAGAAAGTGCGATTTATGGACAACTTTAACCAAACTTACTTCTTTTGAAGAATGGATTAAGAATGTTAAATCACGTAAGTAAAATAGGACATCGTTTGCCCTTTTTTATGAACGAGTTCTCGCTGAATCACAAAATATTGACTTTAACTAATGCATCGCGAACAATTTAAGACGAATCATTTTCCCCCATCAAAGCTACTCACGAACAACAGCCAAGCACTTCCCAAAGGTTTAAGTTGGGATGTGTAACTGTTGATCATAACTAACTACCTGATTGATTGCCAACTGTTCGATACAAATTAATCGCTTATCTATTGATTGGTTGACTGTTTTGGGTCATGGTTTCAAATACAGGTGCTTTAAGTAAAACCATTTGACTCGTGATGAAAGGCTATTCAGCTGCTGAATTGCAGATTTCTTGTTAGTGACTGAGCTAAAAATATAATTCTGCTTCTTATGTGTGACACTTTAGTGACGAGAGACACGAAGTGACTTGTGACTGACAATGAAAATTAAGTTTACTTCATCTGAAATGTATATCATTTTCTATAATTAATCTATATCGACTGTGTGCAACTCTCGCTTAATTTATCATAATTAAGCGAGATATGTAGAATTTCTACTGTATTGTAGGTTACTGATCATGAAAACTGCTCTGTGAAGTATCTAAGGTGAAAACGTCCTACTATTTTCAAGTCTGAAGCACTTATTATTTATATCGTCGTGAACATTCTAGCAACTGAGGGCAAAGGATTTGCTTTGATCCAACAAAGCATCGGACAAATATTCTATAATCGTGGTGTTGTTAAGAGCGGATCTGTTTGCTGTTTGAATAAAACATTAGCAAAAGTGTAATAAAATGACTATAGTGGCAATAATCAGTGTGTTAGTTTCTTCTGTGAAAAGATCAGTAATGAAAAGTAGGCCAGGGTTTTCGTTTTACAGATGCAGAGATTAATGACTTAAAATAGTTTTCTTTTATTTCCAGATAGGTTCAAACTTAAGGCTTATCTGGTTTAATTTGTAATTAAATTATATTGGATTTCGACCACAGATTATAAGTTTTTATAACGAGCTCACTGGAGGCAACCATTTACTCATGCTTTGCATTATGTCATAAATTATATAAAAATCATTTGATATGATTGAATTAGATATTAAATTAATTTTACGCGAATTTGCAATGGTATGTGCCTTTAAATCTTGTTTAAATTAATATTTCAAATTATTCGTTTCGCGGAGAGTAAAAAAATTAACCGGATATAATTATATGCTTTTTAAAACAAAATTTAAAATGCAGTACTATTAGTCTAAACAACGCAGAAAAACATGGCAATACTGAAGTGATGAAAAAGTTTGTTCATTATCAATGTTGCTGCATTTTCAACAAATTTGACCTTAAACTGCGATTGCATATATTTATTCTTAAAATATTTCATTCTATTGTATTGTATTGTATTTGATCATTCATGAAGCGCTTCTCACAGCATAGGCCCTTCAGAAGCGCTCCCAGTCCGCGATATCCCGAAAGAAGAGGAAGGTTTTAAGGTGAGAGAAAGAGGTAGAGATGCCACCAGATATAGGATGGTAGAGTGTAGAGAAGGAGGATGGCGTTGGAAACACACATTAAAAGGATACACAGGCTCCGTGGGAGTTCAACGTCACTGCCTGGATGAATGTTTGTGCAGTTTATGTAAAGCTGCTTAACCACCGCACTTGTTGCACCGCACTTGTTGCACATGCAAACCAGGTGTGCTTATTTGAATCAAACCGATTCCCATTGGCTCTGCACAACTTTCGGTACTACCATCTTCCCAATGAACCATAATACCAGAAATTCATGGGCACAATGCTGCAATCCACTCAAGAACCGACTGCCAGTCCTGGTTAAACGTAAGCTTATGCCAACTGACATAGCCGTATATATATATTCGCTTATTGAATATATATAAGGCTTTTGAATATATATGACGTATATATATATATAAGGCTATGTCAGTTGGTATGCGTTTAACCAGAACTTCAATCGAGTTCAGCCATATGAAGATGGTTCTGTGCTACTGACATATCCCGATATGGACCCAAACACTAACTAGTTCAATGCGAAAACTGTAGGCCTATGTACATGCACCAGCAAATATATCCTTTTTAAGATATTACATTACACCCATCTGAGAAACAATCCTTTTCCATATTGCATCTAAATCGTAGAAGCTTATTTCACAAATTTGGAGACATCCACTTGCTCCAAATGCAATTTTAAGCCACTTTTTTAACCGAAACGGAAACTTGGCTGAACCAAAATTCAGCAGACACCATATACATCCCTAACTATTATTAAGCAAATGTAGAGTAAATGGGAACGGGACACTGTTGGCTTCTTTTTAAAGGATACTGTTGCATTTGGGGTACCGGGTAAGTGATACCGAATGGTCGTCACCTAAACATGTATCTTACGAGAGCATGTTTATAAAAACTATACAGACTAAGCTTAAACATGGCGTATTGGCGCAGTATATCGTCCACCAGATACCAATCCCGGTGTTTCTAAACAGGAACTCGACTCCTTATTCGCACAGCTGTCTAGTACATGTAGCAGTGCCTCCCTCGCCAAAATACTTTAATCTGGATTTGCTTAAAATTGGTAATTATCACGGATCTGCCTATTATCTGCCCAATCGTGCTTTCTCAGTGGTGGGCCCAACCGTCTGGAATGGGCTGCCCTTGGAATTGCGTCTGCTTCCCAGAACGCTCTCTGATTTATTCTATATTAACCTGAAAACTGTTCTTTTTGGCCGTGCTGGAGTCGGGAGCACCTCTGAGTAGTTACCTTGAAGAGGTGCTATATAAATCTCCTGAATGAATGAATGGATGAATGAATTTAACACCTTCAAACTCGTACCACTTTAGATTATACCATCCATAGTAAGACCTATACACCTATTACTTGCCATAAGAATGCCATTAGCCGTCCTCGCATCAAAAATGTAGGCCTTGACCCTTCCCAAGTTGCCACCCTTCTAACTACTTGCCAAACTCTAATCTATCTTTTATCTCCAAACGTGTTGAACGTGTCCACCGTCAGCTTTCTAACTACGTTGAATCCAACTCCTTACTACCTCCTGTTCAGTCTGGTTTTCTCTGGTTCCACTACACTGAAACTGCTGTTTATAGTGAAACAATTATATCACTTGACTCTAGTTTCATAACTGCTCTCTTGTTACTGGACTTCAGCGCTGCTTTTGATAGTGTCGACCATTCCATTTTCATTCAAGTACTTGAATCTCAATTTTGTATTACGGCCTCTGCCCTTCTCTGGATTACTGAATTTTGTTACAAACCGATCACACTCTGTATGCCTTGGTCCTAACACTTGTAAGTTATTCAATAACCTCTTTGGTGTCCCGCAAGGCTCCATACTTGGCCCATCCTCTTTATTCTTATACCTCTAGCATTGTTAATATTGCCTTCCAACATGGCATCTTATACACCTTTACGCTGACGACACACACCTCTATATATTAAATTTTCTGCCAATGACATTGATGATGCAATGTTTTTCTCAATAACCTGGAATACACGATAGCCTGGCTGCAAAACCCGGGCAAAGCCCTGAGATTAGTTAATTTTATAAAACACGCGATGACGTCAGACGGGTAGAAAATCACGAAAACCTGAGAAGCACTGAAAACTCCAGACGACTCGAAAGATGTCGCCACATGGCAGTGCCAGCGCTCAAAACTTACACTCTACAACAGCCGACTCTTACACTGTGTCTAATCAGTGGCCTCGAGATATACAGTGTAGCAGTGCCGTGATAAATCACATCTGGGGGAAAAACAGACGAAGCCCAATACGAACGCTTGTTACATATAAGTTAGATTCTGTACAAATCATTGCTTACTTGATAGATCGGTTACCTTTGGGCGGCACCAAACTGCATTGGAAAATGACCGGTAGCCTAGATGATCTTATAGGCCCTAATGATAATGTTAATTATTATAATAAATCTACAAAAATTATATCAAAGTTGACCAATCCCTCACTTATAGCAAAAGGACAATTAATTACCAGGCTAAGTCTAAATTTAGCGCTTCTTTTAATTCTGCTGACTGTAGTCGATGCTTGTAACCTTATGACCTTCCTTAATTGGGGTGCCCCCTATTCATCGATAATTACAAGCACCTACGTGACATTGCGACCCAGATTTTCAGTTGTCCACTGTGGAACTAATAAGCGGCATTCATATAAGAACCATGAGTGAACTAAGCGTTTGGCATATATATATATAAACCATGCAAGGAAAATAATCGTCTCTACATGAAACATATCAAACATCCGACTCCTGCACATAGAGCAAGCTTCATCTCTTATAGAAATAAGTTTAAGCAGGTAAGAATGGCCGTTGAAAGGATGTACTATGCTGACCGAATTCTGAACTGCGAAAATGAACAGAAAAAACTTGTGCTCCTATTTAACTGCTATAATGTAAAAATGATATGTCTTTGTCTGCTGCTGACTCCTGTTTTCTTTTAGATAAAATAAGTCACTGATCAGGCAGCAATAGCTGCTAAATCTAGCAAGCACTGTACAGAAATTTGATCCCCTTTGTAAGCAGATATGGATGAATGCAAGACAAACATCAACTAAAAGTGACTTGGAAACCAATGCAGCTCGTAGTCAGAGTGTTAAACAGTGTTCGTCCATTAGCATTACATTAATTGTAATTGTAATTACGACGATTTATATATCGTGGTTGGTAGCAAGCTACTTCTGGCTTGTCCACATTAACCATGCACACCTGAAGAGATCATGTCCATTGGGAACGAACTTTGACACACACAATTTATCACGCGCTGAAATATTCGAGCTCAGGGTTGTTATCTCTTTGTCTCTGCCCGGGTTCCTTTCGTTTTCTTCTTCACGGACCATCTTGGTACGCTGATAGAGTCTTGCTCTGTAGCTTCAGAGCGTGGGCTATTACAGGAACAACAAGTAAAGTCGCACTCGGTGAAAAGAAATGCATGATTTTCCATGGTTGCACTATCTTTTTTGGTCGCATTCAGGTATCGGACACTAGTTGTATCCCATTTTAATGCGCCAATTATTGTACTAACTATACCGAAATTAGCAAAAATAATTTGCAATGTAATGTCATTGCAAATGTATATATCAATGAAACCACGATCGTAAAAATGGTCTTCAAGCGCTCGCGGAAAAAAGTCAAAGAGAGGTTGAGAAGCTGATGTCGCAGGTTCTTAGGCGGCTTGTGTTCCAGGAGGATTGGCCGACTACAGCAAAACTTCTATGCTGGACAGTGGAAGTCCGGACCGATGGAACAACCAAGTCGACATGCGTTGCAGAGCGGAGAAATCTGCGACCGGCGGAGAAAGATACTGAAACGCAAAGATCCGTGAGGTAAGGTGGAGCACAACCTCCCAGGCAGTTACGCATGAGCATCAAAATTTGTAAACGTAATGCGCTTTTGCATAGGTAACCAGCGTAGCTACTCCTACATATATAGTGATATTAGTGATATATGCCAAAAGCTAGATATGCCACCGTTCAGGAGCATTTGAACCGATTGCAGCTGATTGATAAGAGAAGATGTAGGACCATCGCAAATGGCATTACCATAATCAACCCTGGAGCATATGAAAGCTGGAATCAGAGTTGTCGCAAGTTGAGTCGCATAAGCGAGAGACGTATTGTGTTCTACATACGTTCTTCACATGCTCTGTAAAGTGTCAATTCCTGGTCCAAGGTCACGTCCAGATTATGCACATAAGTGGAGTAAGAGACACCAGGGAAGCATTCATTTATCAAATCACTTTTGGAGACCTGCCGGCGAGTATCAAGTCAGCTGAAATGGGTTTTCACAGGATTCAGCCGAAGGCGGTTCGACTACATCCAGGCACCTAGCGCCTCTGATGCATTTTCAACACACAGGAGTCGGCCTCGACAGCTGGGCTATGGACATAATGCCTGAGTATCATCAGCATAATTGCTGAGCTGCGACTTCCAAAGAAGAGAGAACTAGGTTTATATCAGCAGTGTAGAGGACACAAAGCAGGGTTCTAGAATGGAACCCTGTGGAAGTCCATATGTGACCGCGGATCAGTCTGATCAAGATGACCCAACAATCACTTTCTGAGTTCTCCCAGGGAGCAATGAACGCAGCCACGACAGAGGGAAACACATGTAATTAGCAACTTCTATTGCGCCGGTGTCTAATGCAAAGGCATTAACCGATGGCACATGAAACCGAACGAACTTTCCAGGTGCTCCAACTGTTCACAATTTATTGACCAAATTTGCATTTTTAGCAAACGCAACGAACTGTCCGGAGTGTGAACCTATAAATGTTTAAATATTTTAATTTTATAGCTTACATAACCCTTGCGAATAAGGACCTTACAGATAACGACGCTTTTATTGTATATCGATAGCTAATATTTAAATTATTCGCTCGATATCAGATCGCACTGCACATGTTAATGAACAAGCACTGAGAAGTACGCGAAAGAATTATGCAGACAAGATTACAGATGAACGATGCAATAGCTAGTCCTTAACCTTTCGGAACTACTCCTACTCTCTGGAAAAAAACTCGCCTCAGAATTACGACAATCATCCATCTCATAACTGAAAAGAGCTTATTTTCCACAACTTGGTTCCTCGTCTTGCTCTTACCAGTTTCGTCGCTTCAATCCCAAACGCCATTCACCGTTGCCGTCTCTCTGTCTACAGTATGTCTGTCTGTCTGCCTGCCTGTATGTCTTACTACCTACATACCAGTCTACCTACCTACCTACCTACCTGCCTTCCTGCCTAAATACCTGTTTACCTACACGTACCTGTCTGCCTGACACGTGGCTTTTGATCCGAAAACGAATCTGACCTTATCTGCTATCGATATTTGGCTCAGCGCCTTGAATAGGCTGTTTCCCACGACTTATCTTTTCGGGCGCTATAGAAATAAACGAATACAGTTACGATTGAAACGCATCAGTGAGCAACTCTTGCTAATTTTAATTCTTGTAAATAATTGCAGCAGAAATTTCTCTGGGTCAGTGCACTCTTTTGTACGTTTGATAGGGGCCTACGATATAAAATTAGCCTAAAATATTGAACAAGCGGAGTATTATAATTACCAACCATTAAACTGAAGCATGAGGAGACTGAGGACTAAAGACTAACTCACAGCTGCTAAGCATACATAGCGACGACACACCGCCAGATGTCGTCAGTGAACGATACGAGCAGTGCTTATTGCAAGAGAAATATAGTCCGGCATAATTATAGTAAACAGTTGAGACTTTTAAGAGGTTATTAGTTTGCAGCCACGGAGAAAGATTTAAAGTACCGGTAAGTAAAATGCAAGTTGTATTTAGAAGTAAAGATTTCTGTAGGGTCTTCATCATAATATACAAGGTATATCAGTCCATGGTTTCCTGGATGTGAGGTCACAGCATTATTCACCGTCGCAATTCGATTCAAAGTCAAGTTGAACACAAACGTATGAGAGAGATATAATAATGAAAGATAATACTATGGATCTGAGCTGTTACATTGTCTCTTATGGGAAGTAGAATAGATGGAAAGACTGGAATGTTTAACAGATGTTGATAAGGGGAAAATAGGAAAAGCCTAAAGAGGACAAACAACTAGAAGCAAGGAGTGATCAGTAGCGGCGCCAGGATTTCAGGTTTGGGGGGATAAAACCCCAATTCCTTCCCTTTCTCCCCTCCTCTCTGGCATTGGCACAGTGATTTCCCACTTTTCTTTGGGGGGGAGGGTGCTGAGCCGCCGATAGGGGGACTTCAGCCCACCCTAGACCCATGCTGGCGCCGCCACTCTGGGAGTGATGCTGAGAAAAGAAACGAATGTAGTGAAGCAGATAGCCCACAAGTTTTCACTTGACATTGCACGAGTTATAAGCCAAGATTTATTTAGGCAAATGAGCTGGTGTTTATCCTTTTATTGTTATTTTTAGTCAGTTGATAATGCAAGCGGTGTACATTTCAATCATTCTTGTCTCAGTTTGCACGTCAAGTGCATGTGCTAGTGAAACACAATCACAAAAAAGCTACAATTCGAAATTCAAAGACCAAGGTGAGTATGCAAGTTGATATAGATTGCGATATGCTTAAAGTTAGTTTAGTCTTTCAGTGACAACATTTAGCACACATATAGCATACATTTCAATCATTCTTGTCTCAGTTTGCACGTCAAGTGAATGTGCTAGTGAAACACAATCACAAAAAAAACTACAATTCGAAATTCAAAGACCAAGGTGAGTATGCAAGTTGATATAGATTGCGATATGCTTAAAGTTAGTTTAGTCTTTCAGTGACAACATTTAGCACACATAATGTGGTCAAAATGCAGAATATGCTCGATAATTCTCGCTCGTTTGGACTATTACTGTTACCGAGTTTGCTTCCCGAATTATTTTTCATTTTTACCGTAGATTCATTCTACTACGTTTCGGAAAATAATGGTTACCTGTGAACGCAACCTTCTATGAGTTTAATTGTCCACCTATCGCTTGAGAGGGGATAGGTTTCCAGCTGACAGCAAAGTCTCAGATCGAGAGACCTGCCTACGCAGTCGGGAAACCTTAAATCCGATGGAGCAAGTACGGAAAGAGCATTTAGAGCGGCACCGACTGTCAAGCTTGCTTGTTTACTGTTTAACGACCACTGTGTGGTAACAAAGACCATTAGCGTCGCCCTCCCCCTTCATCCTAGGCTTGGGACTGGCACTGACAGAATACGATCAGTAGCGGATATGATGATGATATGACTGTCAAGCTCGGAATATCTTCAATATACCTTTCGGAGAGTAACCACGCAATACCTGTCCTACGCGTACCTGATATAATCAGAGTACTTCAGGGCGCCGCGTCGTCCTCCATCTGCCATGGACTTCTGGACGGTGAGACAACCGTGAACCATCGGTGGCGTATTGCATTGCCTATCGCCGTTCATCTTCCTCGATTCTACATGCTTCAGGAATTCTGAACTTGCTGTTATCTCTCAACTGTATTTGGGAATCTGTTGGTTGGACTCTGCGTGTGTGCGCGAGCCTGCGACTAGACAGTGACTATTCTCGTTATCTAACGGCTGAATATATAATGTTCTAAGTGACATTTCACATCATTAGGTAATTCCCTGAGCTTTCTCTATATAATTTCCTCATACAATAAATAAGTGCATTAAATAAATAAATAGCTGCTAATTTTATTACATCCACAACAATGTCGCGTCATAAAGTCTACCACATGCAAATGAAATATCATGTTGCAGGTCTAAAATGCGGTATTTCAGCGACTGCAGCTAACGGCGGCCGAATAGTTGGAGGCGATGAGGCCACGCCTCACTCCTGGCCTTGGCAGGTTTTCATTCGGTGCAAACATGCCCAGCGTGGTGTTTTAATAGGTTCATACTGTGGTGGAAGTATCATCTCGGACAAGTGGGTTATAACTGCTGCACACTGTGTGTAAGTCAACAATCGCCCACACGTCTTTTTGCTTCGATTTATTTGTACCATATATATAATAATAATAATAATAATAATAATAATAATAATAATAATAATAATAATAATAATAATAATAATAATAATAAACGAATCTGACCTTATCTGCTATCGATATTTGGGCCGTCATGGCACCGTCAACGACCTCATCTTCCGCGGCCTCAACAGAGCCGGTATCCCAGCGGTCAAAGAACCGTCTGGCCTCACCAGAGCGGATGGTAAGAGACCAGATGGCCAGACCCTGATTCCGTGGTGCAGCGGAAGGGCCCTCATATGGGATGCGACGGTGGTGGATACCGTGGCCGCCTCATACATCACCGGGACGGCGGCTGAGGCAGGGGCGGCCGCGGAGATAGCGGCCACAAGGAAACACTCGAAGTACACAGAGCTACAGAGGCGATACATCTTCATACCGGTCGCCGTGGAAACCCTTGGGCCTCTCAACAAGGAGGGTTTCGCTTTCATCTCAGAGCTGGGTCGCCGCCTGACGACAACTACCGGAGATAACCATGAGACACGCTTCTTCTTTCAGAGCCTGTCGGTGACTGTTCAACGATTCAACGCAGTCGCCTTCCAGGGCACCATGTCAAAACTGCCAGACGGGGGAGAGCGATGTCACAACAACACTAACGCTTTTTTAGATATTCAGTCAAGTACCGCATTGAAGTTGATAATAATAATAATAATAATAATAATAATAATAATAATAATAATAATAATAATAATAATAATAATAATAATAATAATAATAATAATAATTTTTAATGAAAGTTTTTAACATGCACAATGTCAGAAAAAATTTTTTTAATGTTTTTAATTTGAGACGCGGTTTATCAGTCACCTGGTGGAGGATAATAATAATAATATTCTTCATTATTTCACACCAACAAAACGCAATATCATTGCAATTCAGTATGAGAGGATGATCACATGTTATTACATGAGTCGAATTTAACTGTATACGGCAGCCATGCAAGGCGCCCATCACATCCCACTACTCATTTTACCAACGCCATCTAGGGATTGAGAGGCTAGGCTGATTGGACCTTTATGGAGGGTAGCGGGAATTGATGCCGCTTCCTACTGCTCTTCACGCCAGTGATGTTACCATTACTCTATGGACCCTTATACATAATATACAATATATATTATATTATAATCATATTATATAATATATAGAGTGTCTATATATAATTATATACGAGCGCGTTGTAGTTTTTAACTAAGTTAATTGTTGCTTCTGCTTAGCATATAGCTACATTCCAAGCGAAGACCTTAAATATGACTGGAAATTTAAATGGTGAGAACTCCTCACGCCTGAGAACCAGACAGAAAGAAATCATGGGAAAGAATGGAAACAAGATCCCTTGGAATTGTTGATGGACAAAAGGAAGTGTATTAAATTGCAGAGCAGTAACTAAAGAAGCTCTGAACAGAGAATGGTTTTTGATTTACAGTCAACTTCATTTTTTCTTACAGACATCCAGAAAAAACTGATATACGACGTAACTGTAAATTATTCCTCGGAATACATAATCTTCAACGTAACGAGTCTACACAACTGATTGCAAATATTGCTGATTACTTTATTCATGAGAAATACGATCGAGTCAACAACAACAATGGATACGACCTGGCGCTATACAAACTAGCCCAACCCTTGCAGTTCACCGACGCCATCAACCCAATTTGTCTTCCGTTTGGTCTTCCCGAGCTGCCACACAACAAAGCGTGCTACGCCACCGGATGGGGTCGCACTATATATAGCAAGTAGTAATCGTAATCATAATCTCCAATCTTCTAAAGCGCCACTCGAAAGCCAAGCGCAGGGCACCAGCTTATTAACGAGCGCTGTGTCTAGTCATTGGCTTGTCAAAAAGAGTAGTCCAAGGAAGGTCCGAGTCCGGTTTCCAGAGGGGGCATAGCAGATGTTAAGGTGGGTGTCGTTTCGATCGAGGATTGGAAGGTACTGGATTAGGTGAGTGGGGTAAGAGTTCTTGAAAAGGAGAGACTTTAGTTTCGAGTGGAAAGCCTTGGGGTTGATGGATAAAGCAGCCTGAGGCAGATGATGGTGGATGATTGGCGATGATGGTGGAGGAACCGAAAAGTGCGGAATTCAGGAGGTGGATCGTTCCCGGGAAAGTTGGAGTGTTGGATATTGCTCGGTGGGAGAACTTGAGATGAGGGGGTCGAAAAGAGTGAGAACGGAGGATGATCGGGTAGCGCGGGCTTGCTGGATGGTGAAGAGTTCGCGGAGTTATCTGAGCTGGGAGTATATTAGTGAGTTGTAGGTTAGCGAGAGGACTTCGAAGTGGATTCGCTCTGGAAATTTTTTATCAAGGACAATATTTATCATGTTATTAAATTTGTACAAGTGTTATTTTCACTATGAATATGGCAAGTTGCTATGAATATTACAAGTAGTCATTGAAATGGAGGATATGCGGAGAACGTGATTCCTAATGCTTCTCTCGCTCTACTATATATAGCGCAGTGCTCGAAACTGATTTTTCATTCCATTTAATTCGTCCCTTACCTATTTTAGCCGTACTTTATTCTACCTCTACAATCAACTCTTCTCTGTGTAACTAAAGTTCAATAGCCTACTGTTCCTATCAGCAACTTTCTTTCACGTGTCACACGCAACCCTATTTATCCTACTGAAATTTCATCTGGCCTTCAACTTATCCCGCCCATCTATTAAAATTAAAACTTCTCCAAAAAGCTATATGTATCATTACGAAGTCATCTTGCAACTCGCACATTAAACCACTCTTTAACGACTTAAGGATTTTAAATATTGACCAAATCAAACATGTGCAAATACGTGCTATATTTTGTCATTATACATTTGTCACATGGTACAAGGGCGACCCTAATAAGCGGGACCTTGGTCCCTTCTGGGTCTTCCTGTTGTATCCCTTGCAATGTTACTGTTTACTGTGTTGTTTGTCATCTGTTGGTTGTGCTGGGTAAAATAAACGAATGATTGATTGATTGATTGATGTGAATTCATGTTTCAGTATGTTAACAATCTTTTACCAGCTGTTATCCTATCTTTCTTCATTCCAGTTACGTCAACCACCTCCACTAGAAGTGACTGTATCTACACGAGTAGTCCCTATATATGCTAGAACAAATACTCGAAAATTTTCTATGCAGTAGGCTACCAAGGTCCCCTAATCTGAAACAAACTAACCAGTGACATCCAAATTGCTCCCGATTTGTCTCACTTTTTTGTGAACACATACTATGATTCCCAGTTCAGCTTCCCAAACTTTTCAATGTCACAGACCAGCAGGAATAAACTTGTGAGCGTCACGGACCGCCGGGACCGGCTGGAATTAAATTTTCATCGTCACGGACCGGTAGGAATTTTCCCAATGAAGGAGGACCGGTGCCAAATTTATTAATTATTTCTCTTTTTCGTTAACGATCACCTATATTCCTCAAATGTGTATTAAAATTGATATAAATGCCTAGCCTATTCTATGACTCTATTGCCCTTTAAATGCTATCCTAATAAGTGTTTTTGTTATGACTTTTGAAATAAGCCTATAATAGCAATTTCTAGATTCCGAGACAATTTGACCAGTTTCTTGACTCACTTTCCGGACAGTCAACTAAGGGCTCGCGGACCGGTACCACCACTTTGGGAACCCCTGCCTTGCCCGACACATGCAGACCAGAACTCTATCTGGCAGGACCCGTTCCTTCAGGTGTGCCATTCTACCCATATAAACTTATGGTATTTAATGATTTCTTGTTATGCCTATTCAATCGCTTTTCTGTTACTGCAATTATTTTACTAGGATCAATGATAAATTGAATTAATGCGTGAAGGAAAAGGTTTTAACCAGATGCCTAAAGGTTCTATTTTCCCGACCACAGTGGTGGATTTACTATTCGAAGATGGATTTTATTTTGCAATTGTAGACTGTAATCAGAAACTGGCAATTTTCAGAGAAGTCAATCACAGATTAATCTACGCTAATCAAAACGGTGTTAAAATTAATTAGGAAGAGTTTTGTGTAAATTGCCCATTATTATTTTGAACTACGTCTGTGCAGTTTGATATGATTTAAATCTAGGGTTTCTCAGTGGCGGCGCCAGGATTTCAGGTTTGGGGCTAAAACCCCAATTCCTTCCCTTTATCCCCTCCTCTCTGGCGTTGGCAGTGATTTCCCACTTTTGTTTGGGGGGGCTGAGCCGCCGATAGGGGGGGCTTCAGCCCATCCTAGCCTCATGCTGGCGCCGCCACTGGGGTTTCTGAGTTTAAATGATTGTAATAATGTATGTATGCGTGTGTGTATGTATGTATGTATGTATGTATGTATGTATGTATAATAATAATAATAATAATAATAATAATAATAATAATAATAATAATAATAATAATAATAATAATAATAATAATAATAATAATAATAATAATATCTTTTCTTTATTAAGCGCCTGACAAACGCACTGCGCTGTACATTTACATGTTATGCAATTTAAATGTTAACTACTAACAGAACAGAGAGCCTGCAATACAACGGCGCTAATAGCAGCCTACAAAGCATATCCGCCCAACGGGGCTCGAACTCGGTACCTCTCGGTCTCTGTGCCAAATGTAATCCAATGCGCTATCGGGCCCCGTATGTATGTATGTATGTATGTATGTATGTATGTATGTATGTATGTATGTATGTATGTATGTATGTATGTATGTATGTATGTATGTATGTATGTATGTATGTATGTGTCACCAACTCTTCTTCTTTCTTAGTTGTGACCTACCTCAAGAACTTTCCTTATCTCTACATATAAATTGCTCAACGTTTTCTAACTGTTTAAGAATTAAATTGACACAGTTCTTTGAATGTTTCTCCTTTCTTCAAACACAGTTATTTAAACGTACACTTCAATATCAAAGTTCTTATCGATACAACTCAACGTTAACTTCTAACATACAGCACTCTACTGCATTAAAACAACTACTACACTGTATATGTTCAAATTCACTGTCATCAGCAGTTTCTAAGTTTGGCGCGCTAACTGTACGTGCAAAAAACAATCTACCGTCAGCCAGTGTTTAGGCTACTTTAGGCCAAACGCCCGCCAGCCGACCGCGCAACTAAGAAGCCTAAGACTAAAATCGCTTAACAATCGATACACATTATATATATATCAACCTAAGGAACACCTGTGCTCATTATATATGCAAAACATTTGTTCACAGTATGTATGTATGTATGTATGTATGTATGTATGTATGTATGTATGTATGTATGTATGTATGTATGTATGTATGTATGTATGTATGTATGTATGTATGTATGTATGTATGTATGCATGCATGCATGCATGCATGCATGCATGCATGCATGCTTAACAATCGATACACATTATATATATATCAACCTAAGGAACACCTGTGCTCATTATATATGCAAAACATTTGTTCACAGTATGTATGTATGTATGTATGTATGTATGTATGTATGTATGTATGTATGTATGTATGTATGTATGTATGTATGTATGTATGTATGTATGTATGTATGCATGCATGCATGCATGTATGCATGCATGCATGCATGCATGCATGCATGCATGTATGTATGTATGTATGTATGTATGTATGTATGTATGTATGTCTGTATGTATGTATGTATGTATGTATGTATGTATGTATGTATGTATGTATGTATGTATGTATGTATGTATGTATGTATGTATGTCTGTATGTATGTATGTATGTATGTATGTATGTATGTATGTATGTATGTATGTATGTATGTATGTATGTATGTATGTATGTATGTATGTATGTATGTATGTATGTATGCATGCATGCATGCATGCATGCATGCATGCATGCATGCATGTATGTATGTATGTATGTATGTATGTATGTATGTATGTATGTATGTATGTCTGTATGTATGTATGTATGTATGTATGTATGTATGTATGTATGTATGTATGTATGTATGTATGTATGTATGTATGTATGTATGCATGTATGTATGTATGTATGTATGTATTTCATGCCACATTTTCATGCCACATGTTCATAGTATGTATGCATGTATGTATGTATGTGTGTATGTTTGTGTGTGTGAACTTCAGTATAATGTTTATGTCCGTACGCATTTTGTATGCATGTATTTGTACGTACATGTCTATGTATGTATGTAGGCCTACGTAGACAGATAGGTATGCACGTAAGTATGCATAATATGTCTATGAATGAATTATGTAGGTATGGGCATATGCTTAATGGTAGGCCTCTCGGTGTTTTTATCTGATGACTTGAACATTCGCGACAAGGGCAATCAGTTTGTCGTACGATTAGTGATGAAGGAACACCACTTAAAGCTTGATTACTGTAATTCCCTTTTCCTCAACCTCGAATCCACTCAAATTAAGCGTCTGCAACTCATCCTGCATTCTCTCACACGAGCTGTAACCATGACACCAAGCATCACTATATCACTCCCGTTCTTAAATCACTCCACTAGCTAAAATCCCTGAGCGCATTCACTTCAAAGTCCTATAGCAAACCTAAAACTCACTTCAATACTACCGATAACATTTCCTTCGAGAACTGTTCACCATCTCGCAGCGAGATGGTTATTCTCACTCTCAACTCGCCTTAAGTTCTCCAACCGATCCATGCCCCACGCTGCATCTCAACTCTGGAATGAACTTCCGTCTGAATTCAACATATTATTCTCAGTTTATCCACCAATACCGCCACTCACCCACCGTCTTCTGCCTCAGGCTTCTCTACTCGTCACTCCCGTGCACAGGCTTTCCATTCCAAATTGAAGTCTCATCTCTTCAAGAATTCCTAAGCTAAGACATCCGATCCTCCGCCTCCGAACCTGTCTCATCCTCAACGAAACCCGCTTTTAGCAGCCGCTCTGCCTCCTCTTTCTGGTCTCTGTTAACCGAACTCGAACCTCCACTGGACATCTATCTTTAGACAACTCCTCTGATACAGGGCTGTTAACAAATTTGGGTTTTGGTTTTTATGATCCGAAATAGGAAACTCTTAAAAACAAAAACATAAAAACTTTTCATAGTGAAAAACTTGGTTTTTTTCACCTCTGCTCTGATACGACTCGACGCTTGCAAATAAACTGGTGCCCTGCGCTTAGCTTTGAGCGCTTCTGTGAGACTCTTAAGTGGCGCTATATAAATGTCTTGTTACATTACATTACATTAGAGTAGCGCTTGGGTAATTTGGAGTTTTCGATTAAGATGAATATTTGTAGCTGTCCTTCGAGGATGCACATTGTATAGTCGCTTGTCGTACTAACCGTTTTCGCTTATTATCCAATTATTTTTGTACAGATATTTCCTCACAGTCGGCTGCACTAATGCAGTTGCCAATGACGGTGCAGAAAGATCTGTACTGTAAGCATACAAATCCCCGACGCGACATTGGTCTCATTATTTGCACCGGGCAGTGGAATCGCAACAAAGATGTTTGCAATGGAGACTCAGGTGGACCTCTGGCATGCCAAGAACCCGATCGGAAGTGGTATCTGAGAGGGGTGCTTTCGACGGGGTCGACGAAGTGCAATTCAGTGGCAACTTATATCAAGGTTGCAGCTTTTGAAGCGTGGATTAAGAAAATAACTTCACGTAAGTAATAGAGGAAATCGTTAGCCATAATTTTTACTGAAGCATAAAATATTAAAATCGACTTTAACAACGCAAACAGTTAAAAATGAATCAGTGTTTCCATAATTAATTATTTGTGTTAAGAATAACTAACAATACTCAAAGGTTTTAACTAGTTGGTCATAATTGTTGATTACAGCATGTAGGCCTAAAAAACTAAATGTTTGTTCGGTCCAAGTAGTTGATTGGTTGGTTTATTCGCTGCTTGCTCTACGTCCGGATTTCGAATCCAGTTTTGTGAGCTACGCTAAAACCAATAACTCAAGGTGAAAGGCTGTTCAGCTATTGGATTGCGGATACCGTGTTAATGACTCGACTAAAGTACAAAATTATACACTGGACCCTCGCTATGTCAACGAATTTGGGAACTATAGCCAGTAGGACTATAGTGAGAACCGCGTTAAAATACACTGGTAATTTGCGACCAAGTGCATGTCTATTTAGCTGTGTATTTGCAGATTACAGTAGGCTAATGTAACGAAAACCGAGTACACCGCAATATCACGCGGCTGTCACTGTACTTGTCACTTGTACTTGTCACTTTACCACAAAATTCGGCTTTGGACTAATTCGGGAATGTGTTTTAGAATGGAAGCGATCTTTGTACAAAATATGGTTGACTGCTTTGTATTCTTTGTTTTGAATTTCCGGCTACGCGTACGGAACGGCGTAGCACAATTTGTGTGGCATTGGTCATTTTATATCAGTAACGTAGCCTACATATGCAACATCTTGTGGGGCGCGGTGGTGTAGGGGTATGTTCGGTGCCTTGCAGCCCAAGGGTTGCGGGTTCGAATCCACCTCAAGCCGTCACGTATGGACCCTGGGCAAGTCCTTCACTCGCAATTGCCCAAGCGCTTCGGCGTGAAACTCCGATTCAGTGTCCGCGCTGTAGTCGGAAGCGCCTCTGAGTAGAAATCTTGAAGGGGCGCTATAACAAGTGCTCATACATACATACATACATCTTTAAATCCGCCTTCCTTTTCAAGAACAATGTACAATACAACAATTCTTGATATTTTAAATTTTTATATTTAATTAAAGGAGACAAACAGTGTAAGTTTTTTTACAGACGTCGCTGAGTTATGCTTATTCTTCTGTGCTTAGTAAAGTGCAACAGACCTCAGAGACGCGCATGATTTTCATAGGCTGGCTATTTTTTATTTTCTAATCACTTAAGTGAGCTAGGGCCGACATCAATTTTCCTCTCTGGCAAAGTCTAGCGGCTTAGGTCTCACAATGGTCTTGCATAATTGAATAAATTATTTCAGCGATGCAGTTATGGTAATCGCTGCCATCATAACGTAGGCCTAAGTCTCGTACAGCCATGGAGAGATTTCTATATCAGTGAAATTCATTTACGACGTCGACGTGTAGCAGCTAACTCGATATAGGCCTACTACACGGCTGTTTATGCACCAAACAGCTCGGTGAATTATGAGAAAAAAAGATAATCGACGCGACAGTATATAATCTATGTATTTTCTTCCAATGTTCGGGTATCAAATTAAACTTTGAGATCCATGGCCGCGATCCCGTTATACCCGAATTCGAGTCATATCGACGCGTGTTATAGCGAGGGTCCGGTGTATTTCTTATATGTGACGCTTCAATGACTAGAGGCATGAAATAACTTGCAATTAATGATCGAAATTAGGTTTACTTCACCTAACTTGTATAATTATGATCTTACTATATTTAGTTCATATCGACTGTGTGCTACATATATTTATTTTGTCGTAACTGCTCGATACATGTTGAATTTCTACTTTATTGTAGGTAACTGATCGTGAGAACTTCGCTGTCAAATACGTGAGATGATACGTCCTACTATTTTCTTCCTGTCTGAAGCATTGAGATTTTTCGTTGTAAACATTTTAATAAACTAGAGGGAGAGGGTTTGATTTGATCGGACAAAGTTTCGATAATCATGGTATTGTTAAGAGCGAATCTCCGCTGTTTGAATAAAACATTAACTTCAGTATAATAAAATAATTATTGTGGCAATCAGTGTGTTAATTTCTGTAATTAGGAGTTCAGTGATAAAGGGTACGTTTTCGTTCCACAGATGCAGAATCTAATAACTCAACATGGTTTTTTTTATTCGTGTAAGATGCATCTAGTTTTAATCATTCCTGCTAAAATGTCCACGATGAAATATGCCAGTGTTTCAGCCTTGAAAATGGTAGGACCTATCATCACAAGCTCAAAGTGATTACGGTATTAGTAACGAGGATTTTTGTGATCGAACTTAATACAGGGTGGGCCAGCATAAATGAACCAACTTTGCATGCATATAACTCCGCCAATTTTTGTAAGTTATTTATACTTGATGCATGAAATTAAAGATATTTCACTCTAGTATTAGCTTTGAAAAAGCCTAACTCGTACTAGTTTAAATTTTACGGAAATGTTTGGAAGAGCGCTAGCTACCATATTTTGTTATCATTAGTGACGAAATATGGCGCCGTTGACAGACGATGATCAAGTTTTGATCCGAATTTTGCTAACTGATAAGAGATTTGATGCGTTTCAAATGATTAAAGAGTTTCCTAACAGAGGATAAAATAAAAATACGTTGAATCGTCTGATACGGAAAGTTGATGAAACAGGAACTTCGCGTCGTCGACCACGTGAATCGGTACGCACAGCGCGCACACTCGCTAACATTGCTCGTGTGTCTCTGTTGCAGCATGTGGTAGACATATTGAATATTCATTTGTTTAGAAAAGACTGCAACAGACTATCTCCTAATTAATAATTAATTTTGCTGTGCAGTACAAATTTCTGGCTATAAGACTTATTGGTTTAATTTTTGTGTGCAGTTACTGTAAAAATTGTCATGAATTTGTTTATTAGCTAGTTACTGCAAAAACGATGACTGTTGTTATGTTACGATCTACATCATGTAGGCTAAAGCTGCAATAACAAATGTGTTTGAATCTTAATACTAGAATGAAATCTCTTTAATTTCACACATTAAGTATAAATAACGTACAAAATTTGGCGGAGTTATATGCATGCAAAGTCGGTTCATTTATGCTGGCCCACCCTGTACAGTAGTTGTGGGTATAGTATCTAGCGGATAGGCTGCTTTGGCAACTGATCACCATGGCGCATTCGGAAATTTAAACATTACCATGCAATCGATGTTATTCTTCAGACCAGATAGCAGGCCAGACGTCGATTATGTAAATAGGTAGACGATTAGGCCTATTACAGGCGACGTTTGCACTGCATGTCTACTGATTCGAAGAAAAAACATGAATTTTAATGTAAGGCAGAAATAATCAGTGTAGCTCACAACGTCATTACTGTTGTAATGATCAATGACATCTTACAGGTATGTTTCCATAGCACATGCTCATTTACATTCAGTTCAGTGAGTGTCATTGTTTAATATGCAACGAAACTAAACATAGCCTGATCTGGAAATAATGCTAAAGGCACAAACAATACAACTGCTGAAGAATGTGAATTCAATTACTTCTGTTCGGCCACGTATCAGAGTTCTACTTTCCTAACAAACAGTTCAAATATATATATATAATTATACATTCTTATGTCTTTAATTCTGTGATGATACATTTGCTAATGCTCTACAGAAAGGTAATGTTGTCAAATATTTATAGTTTTTACATGCAGCGCTTTTAACCAAAAGCATTCTTAGCTTTTTAACTATTCTCAACCCGGATCCTGCTTTGCAACTGGCTACCCAATTGCGATATGCTTTCTGTTGTAGGCCTAATACTTGCTCTAAGGTGGATTGCATGCTCCCATCGAGCACTGCATGTGCCGTGTAGCCTAATCAGGAAGTAGAGAACACTGGGGAAGTTAGCACTTTCTAACAGCATTTGATGCCACGTTTTCATAGTTGTGGCACGAATTGCTATTAGAAAATGTGCTTGTCGCTTAAACAGAAATTCGACAGCTGAATAACATTTACCTATGACCGACGGTTTGCAACTCTCTGGAACGAAGTCGCCTAGAATAATACGACACGAGCTCCGTGGTCTTTCGTTAAATCTATTCCGGAAGCGCTTGAAAACCATATGTTCGATCCTGGTTTTCTGCCGTTAGGTCGGGAGCGCCTCTGATGGGTATCTATCGAAGAGGCGCTATATAAATCTAATTACAGTTACAATTACAATTACAATAAGACACATCCGAACTCGCATTTCCTCACAGTATCAAGCCACAATAATCCTACATAGCCTATGTTCCATTATCTTTAGGGACTACACCGATAGCGATTGGTTCTTATAGATTCGAATGCGGTTTTACCTCGAAACAGCCATCCATTGCTGTCTTGTACTTTACGATGACAAGCGCTAAAGATCTTTACATAATTATTTGATGAGATTCAATTAATTATATTAAAGGCGGTAATTTGTGTCTGTTTTTATTACAGATATATGATATCACGTGGCCCTGTAGACAGGAGGAGAATCACATCGTTACTTGTCTTCAGTAATGACGGTGACATTGAATTTATCCCTAGGATTATTGGCTCTACTTTGCTATACTCTACCGGGAACCGAACTCGTGCTTGCCGAACCTGCAAAAGTAGGCTGTCCATAAAATTCCTACAGTTCATAAGCAGAACCAGCCGTTTATCGTTCCAGCTTTAATAAAAAAAAATACTCTATTGCATGTATGTATGTATGCATGCACATACATGTATTGTATGTATGTATGTTTGTATGCATATATGTATGCAACTATGCATGTATTGTAAAGTGTTCAAAACATTTATAAAGCGCCTCTGGTCGTGCGAACCGTTCAGAGGCGATCACTGCGCAAGGCTACGAGCGAAGAAAAAGGTTTTGAGAAAAGCAAAAGAGGGAAGGGGTTACAAACTAGAATTGTAACTCGTTGTTGGTCACGCAATTGCAATTTTCACTCAAGTTATCGCTCGATTTTTACAAGACGGCTCAGGAATATTGTGAACCAGGAAAAAGTGAATAAGAATGTCAATCGTTTTCGATATAATGGCAAGCCTATGTATATGCGTATACCTGCATTAAAAAGGAATTACTTGCTTAACAATGCACAATATTCACTAGTACGTAATTCAAACCATAATAGCTTCTCTATTTTCTTCCAGGAACCTATAGAATGGCAGAATGGCAAGTAGGCCCATTACTTTTATTTTCTTCCTAATTATTAGGCCTATTGTGAATATACATATCTAAAGCCAAATATATTCAACCCGCGGTTCAATGTTTTTCTTCTTATTTTATTGTTTCACCCTGTATTTGATTAACTATGAAACTGTAAGCTGAGAACAGAGGCAAGAAGTATCAACAGAATAATCTGATATAGAACTGTTACAGTATACTGGCAGCGTTCCTTTCCGGTCGAAGGCGCCCACAGTTCTCGCTAGAATGTCAGCATAGATATTATAATAGTAGTGTCTAGACGGGTCACTTGTCTTAATACGCGGCACTTCTTCAGTGTTCTGCCGTAGGTCTAAGAATCAAACGACGCCATTCTTCTATTACTTAATTCCATTTGGTTGTTTCATCGTGCTGGGGATAGATAGGGAAATGCTTTCCCGTTTCCTTCCTCCCGGTGTCTATACCAGACACCAGTACGAGAATAATTGTGAAAAAATAACTGGACGTTGATATATGCGCAGTTTAAATTGGGTGTGAAATGTAGACTTTACTATGGGATCCTAAGAAAGACTCTGGGGTTGAACCCCCAACCCCCGGCAATTCTCACCCTGCGAGACACCATCTACAAGACCTATGTTCTGCATCGTCCGTCCTTCTGGCCCTTTGTCACGTGTCACTTGCATATCCCGGCAAGGACTCGGTTGTCCACTATACCCACTTTGCATGCACAGGAGGACCACGTGTAGGCACTGTAGGTGGTATGGACCGTATGGTGGACTTTTGAACATATTATAAGCGCCTATTGGTTCTAGCCACTTCGTGAAGTTCTTGAAAGGCGCTATATAAATGGCCATATACATACATACATACATACATACATACATACATACATACATACATACATACATACATACATACATACATACATATATACATACATAAATACATACATAAATAAGCGGTTTTATGAGACTCTTGATGTCCCATTTCCCTTTCCCTCTTCTTGTTTATGTTTTCAAATTTCAAGTGATCTGCACTCTATAGCCTAAGTGATTAAGCCTATGCAGAGTTGAATTGCTTAGCGTTGTAGTTTAATATATGACTCCAGATCATAAGCTAGTAACTATGCAACATTTATATAGAAAGTAGATATTTTGAATAATAAAATTATTCACCTTGGTTTAAGAACACATTAAACTCTTTGAAGCATAACGTGTACCAGCATTTGGCCCTACTTTAAACTAACAAATATTAAAATTGTCAATATTTGCAGTAGTTAGCTAAACTGTTCGGCTCAGCTAACCTATCTCTTGTTCTACGTATAGGCTTATAGGCTTTTCAAATTTATTTTCTGCAAAATAATTATCTAAACTTTATGAATAGTACTCAAATTCAATTTAAGTTTGCAGACGTTCATAGCAAATAACTGTTAAAAAGCTAGGTAACATTATTTTAAACGCATCTCTCCAAACTAGCTATGCTAATCTCTCCGTTGTAGACCCACGGTGTGGTACTCCAAAATTCAAACCTGCTACAAACGGTCGAATTGTTGGCGGATCAAACGCAAGGGCGCATTCTTGGCCCTGGCAAGCCCTCTTCCTGTGTCAAGGGGAACGCCTAAGCTTCAATTGTGGAGGAACTTTGATTGCCCGCCAATGGGTTATAACGGCTGCTCACTGCATGTAAGAGTTCTAATTCTTGTTTAGATTGTAGGGACTACTGTAGGCCTATAATCAATTTGTGTTTTAACAGTCCTTTAAGTTAGCCATAAAGCAGCCATGTTCGCCACGCCAAAGTTAAATGTATAATAATTATATGCATGCATGCATGCATTCATGTATGTATGCATGTATGTATACATGTATATGCGTGTATGTAATATGTATGAATGTATGTATATACATGTATGTATATATGTATGTATGTATGTAGATATGTATGTATGTATGTATGTATGTCTGTGTGTACGTATGTATGTATGTATGTATCTATGTATGTATGTATGTATGTATGTATGTATGTATGTATGTATGTATGTATGTATGTATGTATGTATGTATGTATGTATGTATGTATGTATGTATGTATGTATGTATGTATGTACGTATGTATGTATGTATGTATGTATGTATGTAGCCTATGTATGTATGTATGTATGTATGTATGTATGTATGTATGTATGCAGTGTGATAATTGTACAAAAAAGACTGGGGGGGTCAGACTTTAATCCATGTGGAGTTGAATATTTTATCCGTATTTTGCAAACTAATGTCTACGAATTTGAAAGCAGCAGATTTTAACGCTACCGTAGCAGAGATGCAAAAAACCAAACTTTTTTCAAAATGAAAAGTTGGTTTTTTGGTTTTAGGGCCTATTTGGTTTTTTGGTTTTTGGTTTTAAAGATTTTCCTATTTCGGATCATAAAATTCATAAAAATGGCATAATACCGTTCAAATTAATCAGATGCATATAAATGAAATTAACTAGAACAGTAGAACCGTAGAATGTCATAAAACGAAGTTAACAGAGACCATACAACAATTGCCAAGAGACTTGAAGAGACGACATTTTTGGCATTTATAATTTTGAAATTTGTAAAAAACTAAAAACTAAAAAACCAAAATTTGCAGATTTTTGTTTTTTTTAAGCCAAAAACCAAAAAACCAAGCCTTTAACACAGGGTGAGAATTGTTGGGGGGGTTGGGGGGGTTCAACCCCCTAGTCTTTCTTAGGACCCCCCTAGTTAAGTCTTCATTGCACACCCCGGGGGGGTCGATTCCAACCCCCCCAGTTCTGAGTTGCACTAGTGTAATTTAGCATTATTGACTCTGACAAAGAGAAGAAATTTTCATGGTGCAATTCAGTGGTGTGGCTACTTTGCTCAAAGCCAAATATTCATTGATTAAGAGCTTTCACTGTATGGCCCATCGCCTTGAATTCGCAGTTAAAAATGCAGTAGACACTGTCAATGTAGCATCTCAATTCCGTATTTTTATGGATGAGTTATACAAAGTGTATAGCATGTCCCCAAAAACCTGGCTGAATTACAAGCCGTAGCTGATTCATTTGCCATTGAAATTCTGAAGGTTCAAACAGTATTTGATTGGTTGGGTGTTTTCATCCTATGTGGCTGTTCTGTCAGTGTTGCATGACTATGCAGCATTAAATCAACATTTTGTAAATAATTGCTCTCAGGAATCAGCAAGAGCTTCAAAAGAGAAATGCAAATATAAGGGTTTACTAAAGAAACCTAATTCATGGATTTTTTTAGATGAGACTTGCTTACTTAAAGATGGTTTGCGTTGTTTGAAGCAGTTGTCTTTGTACTTGCAAAACAATGATTCAAATATCATACATGCGATGGATCATGTAGATAATCTATGAGAGAAAATGCTTGCCTTAAAAGTTGGCAATGGGAGAACTCTTAACAAATTTTTGGAAAGTTTTGCAGTAGGAGGTTGTTACAAGGGGTATCCATAACTAAGAGTGAAAGTGATGATTTAAAATTTGAGGCTTTTCGTTCACAATTTTTTCAAGCACTGCATGACAATGTAGTGCAGCGTTTTCCATCCACTGATATCTTGACTGCAGCTCGTGTTTTAAACAAAGCACTGTGGCCAAAGGACCCATTACAGAAAGCTCTGTATGGGGAAAATGAAGTTGCATCTCTTTGTAAAGCTTTCGATCTCGATAAAACATTATCTGCAGATATTGTTCTTGAATATGCTTTATTCAAAGCACTGAAACTGCAAGGCCAAAATTGAAAATTCTCACGATTCTGCTTGCAGTTCTACCTATTTCTTCAGCTGAATGCGAAAGAGGCTTCAGTCAAATGAATTTCTATCACTCAGCTGCCCGAAATAGGCTATTGACAGCCTCAGTTGGTGACAGCATGATGGTCGGAATTAACGGTCCACCGCTGAGCAGTTGGAATGCAACAAAATATGTTGTCAGTTGGTTGAAGTCGGGTAGACATGGGGCTTTAGATAAACCACCAGTGTTTCAAAAAAACACAATGAAAGGAACATGGTACTAAACTGTTTGATTAATGCATCAGACATCAGCAGCAGTATACCCACAGTTGTGTTTAGTTTTGGCAATAACTGATATTAATGCTCATTACTGGTATTGCATGATTTCCTGCTATTTACTTGCTACTTGTTCAAAATCAGTAATTATTTTCAGGTTTTCTCTTGCATTGCATTGAATTTGCAATAAAGATAAGTGTTGTAAAGATATAGAATTTCTGGTTTTCATATTGACTGTTTCTATTGTGTATATATTTTAGGATTTTCTGTCACAATTCACTTTGTGGGTTACTAGTAAAGTAATGCTCTGGTTTACTGTGACCAAGTGAATGGTGTACTAATAAATTTTGTGATCATTTTAATTTTTCTATTGCATTTTTGAATAAATTCGTCAACAGAGGACTTGATTTTGATTCGAGTAGGCCTATGACTTACAAACCTGCTACGGTACAGGGCTGTTAAAGGCTTGGTTTTTTGGTTTTTGGCTTAAAAAAAACAAAAATCTGCAAATTTTGGTTTTTAGTTTTTAGTTTTTACAAATTTCAAAATTATAAATGCCAAAAATGTCGTCTCTTCAAGTCTCTTGGCAATTGTTGTATGGTCTCTGTTAACTTCGTTTTATGACATTCTACGGTTCTACTGTTCTAGTTAATTTCATTTATATGCATCTGATTAATTTGAACGGTATTATGCCATTTTTATGAATTTTATGATCCGAAATAGGAAAATCGCAAAACCAAAACCAAAAACCAAAAAACCAAATAGGCCCTAAAACCAAAAAACCAACTTTTCATTTTGAAAAAAGTTTGGTTTTTTGCATCTCTGCTACGGTAGCGTTAAAATCTGCTGCTTTCAAATTCGTAGACATTAGTTTGCAAAATACGGATAAAATATTCAACTCCACATGGATTAAAGTCTGACCCCCCCAGTCTTTTTTGTACAATTATCACACTGCTTTAACAGCCCTGTACCGTAGCAGGTTTGTAAGTCATAGGCCTACTCGAATCAAAATCAAGTCCTCTGTTGACGAATTTATTCAAAAATGCAATAGAAAAATTAAAATGATCACAAAATTTATTAGTACACCATTCACTTGGTCACAGTAAACCAGAGCATTACTTTACTAGTAACCCACAAAGTGAATTGTGACAGAAAATCCTAAAATATATACACAATAGAAACAGTCAATATGAAAACCAGAAATTCTATATCTTTACAACACTTATCTTTATTGCAAATTCAATGCAATGCAAGAGAAAACCTGAAAATAATTACTGATTTTGAACAAGTAGCAAGTAAATAGCAGGAAATCATGCAATACCAGTAATGAGCATTAATATCAGTTATTGCCAAAACTAAACACAACTGTGGGTATACTGCTGCTGATGTCTGATGCATTAATCAAACAGTTTAGTACCATGTTCCTTTCATTGTGTTTTTTTGAAACACTGGTGGTTTATCTAAAGCCCCATGTCTACCCGACTTCAACCAACTGACAACATATTTTGTTGCATTCCAACTGCTCAGCGGTGGACCGTTAATTCCGACCATCATGCTGTCACCAACTGAGGCTGTCAATAGCCTATTTCGGGCAGCTGAGTGATAGAAATTCATTTGACTGAAGCCTCTTTCGCATTCAGCTGAAGAAATAGGTAGAACTGCAAGCAGAATCGTGAGAATTTTCAATTTTGGCCTTGCAGTTTCAGTGCTTTGAATAAAGCATATTCAAGAACAATATCTGCAGATAATGTTTTATCGAGATCGAAAGCTTTACAAAGAGATGCAACTTCATTTTCCCCATACAGAGCTTTCTGTAATGGGTCCTTTGGCCACAGTGCTTTGTTTAAAACACGAGCTGCAGTCAAGATATCAGTGGATGGAAAACGCTGCACTACATTGTCATGCAGTGCTTGAAAAAATTGTGAACGAAAAGCCTCAAATTTTAAATCATCACTTTCACTCTTAGTTATGGATACCCCCTTGTAACAACCTCCTACTACAAAACTTTCCAAAAATTTGTTAAGAGTTCTCCCATTGCCAACTTTTAAGGCAAGCATTTTCTCTCATAGATTATCTACATGATCCATCGCATGTATGATATTTGAATCATTGTTTTGCAAGTACAAAGACAACTGCTTCAAACAACGCAAACCATCTTTAAGTAAGCAAGTCTCATCTAAAAAAATCCATGAATTAGGTTTCTTTAGTAAACCCTTATATTTGCATTTCTCTTTTGAAGCTCTTGCTGATTCCTGAGAGCAATTATTTACAAAATGTTGATTTAATGCTGCATAGTCATGCAACACTGACAGAACAGCCACATAGGATGAAAACACCCAACCAATCAAATACTGTTTGAACCTTCAGAATTTCAATGGCAAATGAATCAGCTACGGCTTGTAATTCAGCCAGGTTTTTGGGGACATGCTATACACTTTGTATAACTCATCCATAAAAATACGGAATTGAGATGCTACATTGACAGTGTCTACTGCATTTTTAACTGCGAATTCAAGGCGATGGGCCATACAGTGAAAGCTCTTAATCAATGAATATTTGGCTTTGAGCAAAGTAGCCACACCACTGAATTGCACCATGAAAATTTCTTCTCTTTGTCAGAGTCAATAATGCTAAATTACACTAGTGCAACTCAGAACTGGGGGGGTTGGAATCGACCCCCCCGGGGTGTGCAATGAAGACTTAACTAGGGGGGTCCTAAGAAAGACTAGGGGGGTTGAACCCCCCCCAACCCCCCCAACAATTCTCACCCTGTATGTATGTATGTATGCATGCATGCATGCATGTGTGTTTATGTATTCGTTCAGACAGCACTTTTGAGAAAACAACAGAGCTGTTTACATAAAATAATATGAGATTTTAATGTTAAAGGATGCAAATTTAATTAGAAATAGTTTCTTTAGTCGCACTTTGCATAAAGCAGTTCGATAATAAGCAGAATCTGTCACTGAACATTTTCACAGCACAGCAGTCTTGGATAAGATGGTCGTTAAGAAGAACTGCGTCATCACGCTGGGGAAGCATCACGTCCAACGACCAGAAGCCTCGCAACAGACGGCCCTGATAGCGGAGTATTTCATACACGAAAACTACAGTAGGACGAATCCACACAGGGGAAACGACTTAGCTCTGTTAAAACTGGATAAAGAGATGTCTTACGATGCCTACGTACAGCCAGCCTGCCTTCCCTTTGGTCTGCCGGAACTCACAAACCGAAGCGTCTGCTTTGCAACCGGATGGGGTCGCTTTGTAGCAGGTTAAGCATCAGCCTATAGAGTATACTTCGTTCAAGTGTAAACGAGTCTAATATGTTGTAACGAAAGAATATCACCAACTGATTTAATGCGACGCAATATAACCAACTGATCTAAGATAGATTTTTCTGTAGCAGATTTTACATAAGGTGCAGATCTAACCCTACCTTGAGTTGATGCCTTTTCAAAAAGAAGTTTTCTTAGAAGAATGTTATAATTATGACTTTGCATAAATGTTTCTATTGTTTATTTCTTCTGTAAGCTACTGTGCGTTTGCTGGTAGTCAAATAAAGAATATTCTTACTTACTTACTTACCAGAGAGACGCGACATGGCGCCTGAGCTGAAGCAGTTGCACATGCCAATCGAGGACGCCGTTACCCTGTGCGGCATAGAGGAGACATACGCCGGCGCCCACGTCTGCGCCGGCGGATGGCAGAGGGGCGAGGACGTCTGCAGCGGCGACTCCGGCGGTCCCCTCGCATGCAGGGAGAAGAACGGGAAGTGGTACCTGCGCGGAGTCACGTCCCTGGGAGACATGCTCTGTCGGTCGTACGGCATATTCGTCAAAGTCAATCTCTTCAAAGAATGGATCGAGGAGACATTAGACAGTGGGGCCTTTCTTCTTGATGTGCTTAATAATTATTAATTAAGGCTAACGTAGGCAGCGATTTGGAGATGCGGTGAAAATGGCAATATAAGCGCCTCAATCAGTAGGCCTACGTAGGCCTACATACACACATACACATATACACATACATACACATACATACATACATAAATACATACATACATTACATTCATACAATCATACATACTTACATATACATATATATACATACATAGGGGTCTACATATATATACATGCATACATGTATACATACATACACACATGCACACATACACATGCACAATATTACACATACACACATGTACATACATACACACATACATGTCAGACTGGTCTGCAGTATTATCAGTAATTATCAGGTTAACTATTGCAATTTGATTGATGAGCTGAAGCAGTTGTACAGTATGACTGAATAATTAAAAAGTGTTATTGTTTTGCTTGTAGGTGACTAATCCGAGACGCCATCAAGCATGAACATTGCAATTCCTTAATGAAACAGAACGATGTACTTTCCATACGGTGCATTGTGACACTTTGCATTAACTCAATAAAATCCAAAATCTAGCAGAATTTTCTTTTGTGTTTGTAGACTCTTCACGCTGTAACTTGTCACGGATACGAAGATTTTGCCGTTACGTTAGGCCTATTGGTCAATAGGCAATATATAATTATATATATATATATGTCTAAAAATTATACACAATTGTGAGTGTAATTGCAAATTTATATAGCGCCACTTCAAGAGCAAACTAGCCACAGGCGTTAGCCTAAAGGACGTGATGTGCCATTAAGAATAAGAGTTTCATTGCGTAGTTGACTAGGAGAGTCACCATTGGCGGGCCCACGGATAAACGTGGAGCACAACCAACGGATTCCCGTCGACAGTTGGGTGGATGGCATCAGGCTAAGACTCTCTGCACCAAGTTGCATCGATAGTATCATGGAGCGACGACAGGTCATGGCGTTCCCAGCACATGCTGATTATACCGCCGAGCAGTCCCTGATTGGCAGAAGATGGTGCACGTCCGACTATCCGTTGAGGCGCCGGGTGCACGTTGAACAGGCATAATAATAATAATAATAATAATAATAATAATAATAATAATAATAATATCTTTTCTTTAATTTAGCGCCTGACAAACGCACTGCGCTGTACATTTACATGTTATGCAATTGAAACAATCTTAACTAGTTAACTACTAACAGAACAGACAGCTTGTAATACAACGTGGCTGTCGGTCAGTTGAGGCGCCAACAGTGACATACTCCAAAGACTCCTTATGCATTCGCGTAAGCCACAGTGACATACACGTGAGCGAAATACGTGCATACATACATACATACATACATACATACATACATACATACATACATACATACATACATACATACATACATACATACATACATACATACATACATACATACATACATACATACATACATACATACATACATACATACATACATACATACATACATATAATAAGTACCATGGACGCCTGTATACGTCGTAATAATAGCTAGCTATTATTACGACGTTCATGATAGCCTACGTACGTGGATACGATGGTATAGGAACATGACAATTGTCGTGACGTAATAATTGACTCTGATGTCACAAGGAGCCTATCCTTATCCTGTCTTAGGACAGTTAGGCTTGATATGCTTCTCCTATAGCAAAAGATCAGACTACTCTCTGCAGGCGAAGACCGGCGTCTACATTACATCCAGCGCTAAATCGGTTTTCTTTGGCTTCAGTTAAGACCATCTGAAATACGATAAAAAGGATTTAGCAACGTTTAGGTCGACCCACGACTGACAATGTACAAACGAAACGAAAGAAGCGGATAAGTCTCTCCCCACCTATTCTCTATCACCACCACCTATCCTCTATCACCACCACCTATCCTCTATCACCACCACCTATCCTCTATCACCACCACCATCAGCGGATTTGTGCGAGTCTTGTTGACGCGGTATACGTTATGGCTGCAAGCGACTTCATGTGAGTTCTTTACTCATATTTTAGTATTTTTAATATAAATTGTACTTGAAATTTATATAGCGCCGTTTTAAGGGAAACTAATCGGAGATGCTGTTTGCGCGGATCTAAACGATGTTATTTGTTATAGAAACGTTCGCTAATTAACAAGTTGTGTTCAGATAAATAGGAAAGTCACAAATGGTCGGCCCACGCACACACGTGGAACCAAGCCAATGGATTCCCATCCAGATGTCATAGTTGAGACTGAGTTCAGAGTTCCTGCTACTGAATTGCATGGCTCACCAGTTAATTTATTTGAGTAAAATATCTTCTTGGACGATACACAGTAGCACAAAAGCCGTCTTGCATTAATAATTATGATGATGCCCAATCAACAAGAGCTAAATGGTAAAAAATTATATAATAACAATGATGCCAACCAACTTAAGTAAATCGAAATGGTAACAGTTATTATAGTAACAATTATTGTGACCGAAAGATTCATGACATAGTTTTGTGGTTGCTGAGGTCGGTGGCGATGGGCGATGCCAATGCTGATGAATGGTGATGACGACAATTATTATGATGTTGTTGTTGTTGCTGCTGATGATAATTTTTGATGCTCATTTTGTCATTTTTATTAGCTGTGAGGGTGCCGATAAGAGTCCCGTCTGTCCGGGTTATCTCTCCCGTTCAGTGCGACCCAGTGCAGACCTCGTCCAGTTGTCCATCATCCCGAAAACCATTCCAGGGGTCGATACCTGCCCTTCTTCCTCTACTCCCACCTCATACCCTACCCCACCCTGTCCGTCGTCTGTTTGCAAGAGGACCTGTCCCTTCGCAGATCCTTGCAGCCCCTGCTATCGGACAGCACACGAGCGTCGTAACCCCCCTCCTCGATTCGACCCGTGCGCCGCCTTCCGTTGCGACCCCTGCTACCCAGCCGTCAACTGCGCTCCCAATCTCCCTTTCCCGGTCCTCGCTCCGTGGCGTCCTGCTCCGCCCGCCGTTCGCCTGTCGTCGACCGCCCAGCTCCCGTCGAAGCCTTGTCTCCCAGCCGGGTCCGTCCCTTGCAATCCCTGTCCTCTTCCGCTGGCCTGCGAGAGACCATGTCCGGCGCGCTCGCTGCCTGTCCCGCCCAGAGGAGGCACCCTGACCGTCAAGAAACCGGTCATCTACTCGAAGCCACGCGCCTGCAACCCGGCCCCTCCGATTCCAGTCTACACCTGCAGCACCATAGGAACACGCAAAACGAACGACAGAATCTCCACTTACTACAACTACTCCGGTATGATCAAAATAGGACATTCTATTCTATTCTATCCTGTCCTATTCTTATATATTCTATTGATCTATTATATCCTATTATATTTTATACTATCATATTCTATCCTAATGTATTATTATCCTGTTCTATTCTTTCCTATCCTATTCAGTCTTATTCTATTCTATTCTCGGACCTCCCTCGGACTACTCTTCTGAACAGCCCTTCTGACTAGACGCAGAGCTCGTGAATAAGCTGGTGCCTGCGCTTGGCTTTCGAGTGGCGCTTTATAAGTTTGGAGATTACGATTACGATTCTACCATATCCTGTTCTATTCTATTCTATTCTATTCTATTCTATTCTATTATAAGTCTTATTCTACTTTATTCTATTCTCTTAGACAAGCAATTTGCTCAGCAATTTTTTGGCACAATCTGAATATAGGACAGAGAGGTAATAATAACAGCACAACCACCTCCACGGCTACCACGACCTCTACCAAACATCATCGTCACAATCTAAAGCAACAGCATCCATTGCCATGATCACCCACTGCTGCAACATCAGCACGAGCCTTTTCCCATCTCAGCAGTTATGTGGTTTTAACTGCCTCACATTGAGGCATACATACAATCACATACAGAAACACATTATACAAGCACACATTCAAATGCATTCAAACACACTTGCAAACACACAAAGGTAAGCTCACATGTATGCGAACACGCATAAAAGCTCGCATAGAAAAACACATACAATTTCACCAACAATTAGCACACATGCAACCTAACCGTAGAAACACACAATCACACACATATAAGCACACAAACAAGCACACTTACAAATACACATGCAAGAACACATACCAGCTCCTGAGCGGATCCATGTAATTGACTGGAAGCTGTGATTAATCCAAAGTTTAGAACGGAATTTGGAATAAACTGTACGTCTTTGTCCATTGTATGGGTCTTGGTGATCTCCAAGTTAATTCTTACATGTATATCCGTGCGTGTATTTTTATTTAAACGGCGATATTTAATGGCCAACTGAATTTTTTTAAATACACAGGTTACCTCGATGTGCCAGGGGCATCAGACGCCAGGTGTTTGCCAGTTATACCATGTCATCTCTACTCAAACTACGTCTATGCCGGATGTGCTCGAGTCAGTAAAAATTTAATCTAGCTTAAATAAAATAATGAGTGAGTGAGCAACGTAGTAAGTCAGCCAGTCAGGATGTATGTGTGTGTTTTTCATGTATGTTTCCTAGTCAGTCGGTCAAGGCGGGCACGCACGCAATCATTCAGTCAGTCATTTAGTCAATCAACAATCAGGCAATCAGTCAGTCAATCAGGTATGCAATGAGGCAGCCAATCAGTTAGTTAGTCATTCAGTCAGGCATTCAGTCAGTTATTAGTCAGTCAGGCAATCAGTGAGTCAGACAATCAGTAAGTCAGGCAATCAGTCAGCCAGGCAATAAACCAGTCAGTCAGGTAATCAGTCAGTCAGTCAGGCAATCAGTCAGTCAGTCAGGTAGGGAATCAGTCAGTGAGTTAATCAGTCAGTCAGTCAGGCAATCAGTCAGTCAGGTAGAGAATCAGTCAGTGAGTAATTCAGTCAGTCGATCATTCAGTCAGTCAGGCAATCGGTTAGTCATTCAGTCAGTCAGAATATTTGTATAAAATTATATTCATGCATGTTTCAAAGACGCTTAATATCGTGTATTATAGTATTTCAAAGTGCTGCAATAATATTATTATGTTCTATCAGCGACAGTTCTAGCAACAACTAATAACGATCAATGTAATTATTGCTCGTTAATTAGTTGTTGCTACTACTACGTCGCTGATGACGATGAGGATGATGACGACTGCGCCGATGATTATGACTGACGATGATGATGGTGAAGAATGATGATGATGATGATGACGGTGATGATGATGATGATGATGATGATGACGACGACGACGACGACGACGACGATGATGATGACGATGATGATGATGATGATGATGATGACGACGACGACGACGACGACGACGATGACGATGATGATGACGATGACGATGATGATACACACGAACTGTTTCAGAAACCGATCGTGTGGAAGACGGCCACTGTTGTTCCACCGAGCCGAAAAAAGCAACTGACCGACGCAATTTCAGTCGAATAAAAGTAATTAATGGAATAGAAACATTTAAAGAACTTGGCACCTTCAAGAGATCTGACTGTGAAGTCCATCCGGAGAGGTTCTGTGCCTAAAAGATGTCAACAAAAGAAACTGAAGAAACTTTGAAAACAATTCTATAGGCCTAGGCCTCTATAGGCCTCTATAGGCCTCTATAGGCCTGTAGGCTACGCCGTGCACGGACCAATCAAAAAACGAAAGAACTGAATCAATTTTAAAATCATGTCGACGACATTTTATAACAGAAAATCAATAAAAATGAAGTTTCAAGGCTATGGCAGTGGATTATGGCCTACTATTAATAATTTTTAACTTTTATCGCGCCAATGTCTAACGCGTGGCGACTTAGCTGTAGGCTAGACCTTAAAGCTACGCTCATCGTCATAGTATACCTTTCTCTATCTCGATCTCCAGTCTCATCATCTCTGAAATTCTACAACCTTTCTTTAGTCTATGCTGCACCAGCTCTTTGGAACGGACTCACAAAAGATCTCCGTCTGCTCATCCTCATCTCTTCTCCGCTTGCACTCACCTCTGCTACTTTCCACTCACGACTGAAAACCGAACTCTTCAAATTATCCTTATCCTGATTCTACTCCTGCGTCACCACACAAACACCATCATCACCGATTACCCACCGTAGCTGTCTGCTCGGCTTGACCAACCTGGATTTTGATCTGGTTCCGGAACGAACAGATGAGTTTCGCTATTGCGGACTTGCAAGATTTGATATAGCACCGGTGATTAAGCTGGTCTTTGTGGGCGCTGAGAAATTTTCGAAGATTTACATTGCATTACATTGCAGAAGCTTATGCCGACTTAGCTGTCTAATGCAACAGATCTGGCACGTCAAAACTATCAGCCGGCCGTAATCCGGTCAATATTCAGAAATTCAGTCTAATATTATAATAGCAGCGGCACCTAATCGTGGATAATTGGCCACTTGAATATTTTAATTCTTATATAGGCCGAGAACGAAATAGCATGCGACTGGGCAGAAAGACATGGAGGCCTGTATAGCCCTATATGTACCGTAGCCTATACTATAGTAAGTAAGTAAGTAAGTAAGAATGTTCTTTATTAAACGCAAGCAAACGCTCAGCGCTTTACATACAAAGTCATAAATAATTTATGTACACAGAAAACGATAATTAGAGGAAAATTAAGTCAACTACAAAACATATGTCTAACTGTACAACATCCTAGTTAAGAAGCCACGCCTGGTAAGGGAATCAATAGATAGACAGATTGATAGAATAATAGTCTCTTTGGCCTTCAAACATGCCTGCTTTCTGCCGCCTTCTCAAGTTTTCTCTGTTTAGTCGTGGCCTGCTTGGCTGGGAGCGCCTCTGATCGAGTAGGTTCTTTGAAGTGGCGCTATATAAATTATCGGAATGAATGAATACATACATACATACGGTATGCTTATGCGGCGCATATAATACACGGTGATTCATTAAAAAACGTTCCCCTGCATATTTCACTGTAACTCCGTCAAATGTCATGCTATGTGAAACAAATTTTAAAGGAAGACAGAGGAGTTATTTCTAAACATTAGGAAAGTTAAAGTTTATGTTCAAATTGACCCCCTTTGGAAGCTACGCATGCGCGAAGACGAGTACGCCACTGTTTGACTGATTCATCAATGATGCGCTGATCCATTTTGGTCCCATGCCTCCACAATTCGACTTCGCAACTCACTGACATCACATTATTCGAGATCTGTTACAGTAGACCTTCTCTTGCATGACACTCCATATCTTATAGTCCACTGGATTTAAATCAGGGCTGTTGGGTGGCCACAAAGTAGGCGGGATGAAATCAGGTGTTTCTGGTTCCAGTAACGCAACAGTGTCCCGTGCTCTGTGCGCAGGAGCGCTATCCTGCTGGAAGATGAAATACTCATCGGTAATGTCACGAATGTCTGGTAAAAGGCCCTGTTTTAGTAGAACATCTCTGTAATATTGTCCATTGACCTTAACGCCCAGTTCGATTAAATGAATGTTCGTATACGACCGTGTTATAGCATGCATTATCTTCTTCGGTAAACACCATTTTGTCGAGATAGTCGTGACGTCATTAGTTTCGTCATTCGCGTTACGTCATTTTGGCTTTGAATGTGAAACAATTTATGTATCACTTGGCTAGAGCATCAAGCGTCATTGTTCTGAAATTTCAATAAAATTGATGGTCATCTACATGAGTTATGCTAACTTATGTAGGGGAACGTTTTTTAATGAATCACCGTGTATATACACTGTGTCCTGAAAAAAGGGACACCTTATGGTAATATGAACAAAAACTAGTAAATGTTCATCGATTTTTAAAATTCCAAGACATTTTAATCCTGAGTATTCCTGACATAATTATCAACAAATTTTTAATTTATGAACGGCCCAGTTAAAAAAATTACGTCATAATGACGTCTTGAAATAGCAAATTGTAAAAACAACACGGTTAGAAAATGGCGTTCAGCCACGAAGACAAAATTGTCATAAAATTTTTACGGAAAACAAACATTACGGAGCAAAAAGTTCATTAGAAAATTTGGCCAGGGCAAGGGTTGGACATTAGGTGGTCTAAATTAAGAAGCTTCTAAGAAAAATTGATTTAACCGTGCGCGTATTGTTAATGCCTGGGATGAATTTGATCAGCTGGTTATCGATAAATTATGCGATGCTGCTATTGGCCAATGGCACGCTCGTCTTGAAGCTTGTGTTGAGGCCGAAGGCGGACACTTTGAGCACGCCTTGTAGTCTAATATTATTCAAATATAAAAATTAAATTAAACTAAAATTTATAATTGATAAATGACAGTTTAAAATAATATTGAAATTTTTAGATGATTTTTTGTGCCGTCCTTGACACTTGAATTTTGATGAAAATGACGTCATTATGACGTCATTATTAAATAACAAAAACTTTTATACTTTAACCAGTATTTAGCAAATTATGTCAGGATTAAAATGGTCTTGGAATTTTAAAAATCGATGAACATTTACTAGTTTATTTTCATATTACCAAAAGGGTCCCTTTTTTCAGGACACAGTGTATATATATATATATATATATATATATATATATATATATATGTATATAGGCCTACAAACGTATAGGCCTACGCACAATGTTAGTATGCATGCTTGCATGTAGGCCTGTGAATACATGTAGGCCTATAATAGGCTATGTATACAGTCCCGTACGTATGTATACATACATCTGCATACATACATGTATGTATGAATGTGTCATTTACATGCTTGTTTGTATAAGTTAATTCTTTCTTTCTCCCGTCGTTTTTAATCTTGTTTTAATGTGCTCGTGAATACGTTGGTGCACTGCGCTTGGCTCTCGAGTGGCGCTTTAGAAGTTTGGAGATTACGATTACGATTAAAATGGGACAAAGTAGATTACATGAAAAGTTGAGAAATTAAGATCAGGTAGGCCTAACAATCTATTTTCCAGCCTATTAGGCCTATAGGGCCTACGTACGTCACCTCTTAGATCGACGCTGGTTCTCTAGGCTACAGTGGTGCAACCGAAGTTCTTAGACTAGTCACTAGACAGCTAGACCCTACAGGTAGCACACCCAGGCCTATCAGCAGATGTATCTGCCTGAAATTGCCCGTGCTTTTACTTACTACTGCACCAAGTTAGTTTTTGTCAAACGATAGATGGCAATCGGTCGTTTCTATAGCACTGTTGCTCTTATTCTAAATATGTCGTCTGTGGATTTGTTTGCAGAAGCACTGTGTGGATAAAATAAATAATATTAATTTGATATATATTTAAAATATTTTTATATGTTATCACTTATCATCCTAAGTCTTAGCTTCTATGATGCTCACGCAGTTTTAATTGTGTATCGTAGATGAACGGTTGAGTTGTAGAGAGTTTGGCAACGATTTGTTTGGTTTAACTAATAACGGTGAGAATCTATCTGTTTATTTATTTATGTAGATGTTTTCTATAGTGACGGTGTAGCCTTGACGGTGCTCACTCTCTCCGTCAGTTTATAGGGTGATATGCTGTAGTACAACTGCCAGTTTTAAGTGAGTGTATTGTCATTTGATGGTTCCCGTGTGCGGGCCATGCCAATCCGAGGTGCAAATCTCTAAACAAAAGGTCGTGGATACAGTCACGCCCGACGTGATTGTATACACGGGACTCGAATATACGCAATTGGTCAATGCAAGTCATATAATTTTGTGCACGTGAAAGAAGCCGACCGATAAACACTCCCAAATGCGGTGGAAGATTGTTGACTATTCATTCATTCATTCATTCATTACTTGACTTTTATATAGCGCCTCTTCAAGGGAACTACTCAGAGGCACTCCCAACCCCAGCGCGGCCAAATAGGACCATTTTGAGTTGAGAGAGGAATGTCTGAGAAGGGGTTCTAGGAAGGGAGCGGAGGACCAGAGGGAGGCCTATGTCACTCCTGTCACGATATTGGCTTGAGCATGTCACGTGAACTTGCTCACTTTCCTTGGGATTTTGAAATGGCTTCGTGTCAAACAGACAGGAGACTATGTTTTCTAATGACGACACAAACCCTAACCCTGACCCTAACCGAACCTCCCGATGCCTAACCTGACCCTTATCGACCCTCAAGATTTCCCGCCATTTGAAAATCCCAAGGAAAATGAGCAAGTTCACGTGACATGCCCTAGCCAATACCGTAACAGGAGTGAATGTAGTGCTTGGGTTCCGCTAACGTCCAGGGCATGAACGGATCCACTACGAAAATAAAAATGCACACTTGAAACATCGGCTTCATGTCAAACTAACTGAACCTCTGGCTGACTAATAAAAGACGGGTGAAGTAAAAATGTGGATCAGTAATTCAGTATTAATTAAAACAAGTGGTTTTTAAACGATAAAAACATTATGAAACACTGTTGCACTATGGAATGAGACACCAAACAGCTGGAGTTTAACATTAACTCTATCTCATTAGATAAAGTGAATTAGTATTATTTACTAACTCAAACTGTGATTAAAGATATCCTATGGGCTACATCTGTACTTGACCAAAGTCAAACATAGATCTATCTTTAAGGTTTAGCACCCAAAAATATGAATACCAGACTAACTTGATGAAAAGCTTCAAAACACATGAACCTTACTCTGTGGAAATATTGTTATTCATATACGTGAACTTGTCCATGTATAATGTATGTAGTATAATGCATACTTGTTTATCTGGGACGGGGGATTTAGGTGAATGATTAACACTCTGGCATGCAGAGCAGAAGATCAGAATGGACGCGAGATCGATTCCTGCTACCCTCACAAAGGTCGGCTCAGCCTTTTATTCACCAGATGGTGTTGGTAAAATGAGCAGTAGGACAGATGCACCGTGCATGGCTGCCATACAGTTAAATTTGACTCCTGTAATAACTTGTGATCATCTGTTCATACTATGACTTGTGATCATACTGTGTTCATGTCAGTTTGAATAAATAAGTGAAGATTATTTTATTTTAATTTCAACATATCTCTAAATTAATGTTGCAATGGACTGCTGTAGATGGATCAACGGGAGTGGTCCATAGTAAACAGTCAGCTGCGTCAACACGGACTTCCACCTGTGGATGCAGTTTGCGTTGGCACTGTTTCTACACCAACTGGTTTGTCTATTTCACTTGTAATCTGTACCGTGTAGTTTTCTTTTTTAGTGGACACTTGTTTGAGTTGCAGTACAGGCTATTTTGTAGCATTTCAAAACTTAGGGATATACAGGTTCATACTACTTAGGTTACTAACACCCAAAACGTCCCAACACCTTATGACCTAGATTGCACTCTTGCTCCTTACCTCTTGCAGACAATCTCGTGCAGAAAATTTGTATAATTAGAATGTTGTGTTTTTCATAATTGACATGTATGTATATGAGAGTGCGGTTATGCAATTGGTACAATAAAGAATTTACTTACTTACTTATTTAGCTCTCACCTGACATCTTTGTTGGTTGTTTTGAATTTGGTATAAATGTTACTGAAATGTTCTTTCCTCCACTGCTTGGTTTAACTGGTTAGTTAGAGCCCAGAAAGTTTGCAGATAATCAGTATAACTAGTATCAGCATTTAAAGTAGGTGGGAAAACATGGAAACAGTGTTCCTACTGTTCTTGAAATTCTTTGCTTGTGTTCCCACTGCTCACTATGCAGTGGAGCCCTGGTAACACATGCATTCCAATAACATTCTTCTTCAGAGTTCGCACTGCTCACCCAAACCACTTTAACCACTGTATAGTAGTACAGTGCATAATGAAGGTTCAGCTGAATATTTTCAATTGTATCATTGCTTAACTGTGTCCTTAATTGGTTGCATTTTCAGTTGTGCTGACATTAGAATCTGCCAAGGTTCTGCATCAGACATTACTGACACTGATGAAAGATGGTGACAGACGACGAGATCTTCTCCAAGAAATGCTGACAATCAACAACCAGCTAAGGTAGCCGTTATTTAAGCTTGTTTCATTTTTGCTATAAAATGTACCACTTTAAAATGACTGCCTGCACAAATAATCCAGTTTTAAAATTCTGTTGTATTGTGCAATATATAATGAAAGCGTTACTATAGCTGTAACATGACATACTATAGCTGGAGGTCATATGTGGTAGAGATGAACAGGGCCAGAACCTGAAGGCAATACAATACAATACAACTGTAATTTGATAATGCCCTCCTTACAAAGTTCAGAAGTGCACATTGAAGCTGGGCAACTATTAAGAGCCATAAATAGACTGAAAGAGGTAGGTTTTAAGTTTGGAGCGAAAGACAGTCTCGCTAAGAGAGTTGCGAACATGAGGAGGTAGAGAGTTCCAGATGGAGGGATCGGCAACTGTGAATGAGCGACGGCCAAAAACAAGACGCGTACCAGGAACAACATACTTTCCAGCAGATGCTGATCGAAGAGAGGAGCGACCTTTAACAGAGTTGCAAGGTGTGACCATGGAAGACAAGTAGGAAGGAGATGATCTGTGCATGCTCTACATGAGGAGTGCCATCTTGAAGCGGATACGCTCACAGACAGGAAGCCAGTGTAGAGAACGAAGAGCAGGTGTGATATGGTCTCGGTAAGAGAGTCCAAGACACAGTCTTGCAGCCTGATGCAATATTCTGGTTAGAGGAAGCAGTGTGCATTCAGGGAGACCATAAAGTACCGAGTTGCAGTAGTCAAGTCGCGTCAGAATAAGGCAGTTGCTCAGGTCATAAAATAAGGAAGAGTGGAGACAGAAAGATAGACTGGACCGTGGCCAGAAGCTAGATGCCCATCATGCATAGAAGAATGGATTGAGAAACTTGTCTGTAGCTAAAAGGTATTTATATGGAACAAGAGGTTCCTGAGGAGAAACCAGTGAGTTAAACAGGATGGGCATATAGGGCAAATAAAACTGGGAGTCAGTGGTAGAAGTCAAAGGGCATAATTTCTTGCAGAACACTAACAGTGAGAGTCTGATCTCTGGAGATGCTGTGACAAGTCCAGACAGCCGAGCTATGACATCTCTAAATTTTTAACTGAGGTTTATTGTCCAGTGGTTAGCATGCTGGACTGGCAGCTCGGAAGTTGAGGGTTTGATCCCTGCTAGTAGAGGAAGATAGTTAAAAATGTCTGTTCCATCTGTCTGTTCCTAGTCCCCTAATTTGAGCCATAAGTTTGACTCATGATCCTTGTAGGCGTGTGCCAAAATGCTGATGTTGTGTGGTCAAATCTTGCAGTTGCCGCCTAAGTTGAAGAGCTGTGTTTAAACGTTGTAGAGAGGAACTCAAAGCTCAAACCACAGTTTCCAACAAACATGAAGATAGAGTTAAAGAACTTCAGGCTGACCTGAATGAATCTTATGCTCGACTCCAAGTAAGATTTCTATACCAAGATTGTATTAGATGTCTGTCATGTTAGAAATTTTGTATATATACGACAGTATTTTGTTCTCTGAGGAAATTATCAAAACAAAGGAGTTCTACCAGTGTTGCAGAGTCAAGATTTATAGACAATTCCTGCAGGATAATACATCACCAGGCATTTGATGTGGTGGATCCCTTCATCTGGAATGACCTTCCTACGTCACTGAGGGCTAAACTAATGACCAGTTTTTCCTCATCGATCTCTCATTCTTTAAATACATTTCTTTTCCCCGTGACTGAGAGCGCCTTTGAATAGTTATTCTGTGAGAGGCGAATTATAAATGCTTAGATATGATACGATAATGTTTGGATTGATGTCTTCAAATTCTCTGTATTTTCTTGAGGAATTTGAGCTGAATGGAACCAGTTCATCTTTCGTGGTTACTGAGGAGAGACTAAAGCAACCTTTTATTAACTCCAAAGTGGTGCAGCTTCAACAGAGATGTGATATATATGAAAAGGAAATCAATCGACTGACCGCAAAGTTGCGGAAAGTGAATGAAGAGGTAACAGTCGTACATGTATCATTTCCACTTTATTTGCAAATCAATAGATCAGTACTGTTGTTGGATATTAGTTGAACCTTTTCTGTTGTCTGAGCTTCATTTCACTGTGAAATGGTGACATTGGATGCAGTGTATGTCTGCCTAATGTTGCTGAACAATGCAGATATTTTGCAGTTTTTTCTGAAATTATTCACAAGTTTGTAATGTTCTGTGCATGTGTGCGATTTATGAGTTGGGTAAGGTAACATGAGACAAGATAATTGGTTAAATATATGCATGTTTCAGGACATCTAATATTACAAATTTTTAGTACCTCACAAAAGTGCTGTACCTATGAATATAACATATCTAAACAAATTTCTTTTGTGACAGTTTGCAAATGTATGCTGCACAGAATCAAAGGCAACATTGTGCAAATACAGTGGGAGAGTGTTCCGGTTGGATTGTCCAATAGACGAGAAGGCTTGATGGGCTCAAGTTGATTGCGACAGTGTGGTGCCGAAGACCAGTGGTATCAATGTTCAGCCACTAGATTTTGTGATACTGGCATAAACTTATTCTGGTTTTTAAATCTTGTAAATGCAATGATTTACCGCTTGACAAGCCTATGGTTTATTAGCCATGAATTTCTAGTGGCAGGAGTTATGACAATGATGTTTGTTAACAGGGAAGCAGTAAAAGATCACCAAGAGGAATGGACCTATCTGGGAATCAACTGAAAAAGACGTGGAAGAAGAATCAAAATGAGTATGGCAACTAATTTAATGTCTTTCATTTAGGAACTGTACTAAATGAAATTGGGCAGGATTCCTGACCTAAGTAAAGGCCTTTAACACAACTCAGTCATGGCTTAGATGAAAGAAGAAAAGAATATCTGTTGAGTTACCCAGTTGGCAGCCTTTGGTTTGAAGTATTTGTGACTTCATTTTCTTAGCCTCGGCATATGAGAACCAATGACCAGTTTTCTCCTTTGCTATCTGATCTTTCTACATACAGTGTACTCATTTTCGAACATAGTTTACTTTGTGAAAACCAATCAATAATGAAATCAAAAATCAGTAGCTTCTATTTTAGAAACAGTAATTAAATTAGAATAATATTTGGGTACATATGCTAATTTGCCAACTTGGATAATGAGCCATTTTTAGAGAGATTGCAATTTGGAAGTGTTCATTTAGCTTTCACTTCAGTGGCGGTGTGGTTTGTGTTGAATTTTAGCGCAGAGGATGTGTATCAACCTAAACTTTACCATCGTAAAGATGATTCAAGCCGAGATGATAACACACAGTCCTCTGCAAGCTCAGACTCAGAAACTATTTCCACTCTGAGGCAAGAAATTAAGGTAGCACGCAATCAGTTGGAAAATGCTTCAGTGATTTTTTTGCATTTAGTGTGTTCTCAGTTTACATTATTGTTATTATTATTACAAACATTGTTAACGCGCACGAAGTCGTAAAGAAATGTGCATTGCAAGCATTTTATTGCATTGTAAACAATAAAACCAATGCAAAACAGCTACATCAAAATCAGCTTATACCAGACCAACCCATATTTTGATATTGGTGCAAAAAACTTGACTACTTTGTACTCAAAGCAGCTGAAAACCACTTAAGTGGCCTTAAATGTAAAGAAGTAGAGTTGGAAAAGTTGTTTAACTGAGGAGGAAAGTAAAGAGATGGAAAGGAAATTAAATTGTTCTGCTCATATTTGCTGTAAATAATGAAGCTAACAATGTTAATATGAAATGTAAACAACCTTACTTGAGTTGTAAATATTATTTAGTCTAAGCATCTTTTCTGAAGAGTATAATAGCTGTGTCTGTGATTTGTCCTGCATCGTCATAAAACTATTGTTTCTGTTATTATAAGTTACTTGATCTCAGAATTCTATTTGGCTTTTTGTGTCAATTGGAGTTTAAGTGTAGAACTTATGCAGCGTTTTCATGGATTTAACTATATTGCAGCATTTTGTAACAAAGTTTGAATTTTTCTATCTTGATTTTTCAGTCTCGTGAAAAGAATTTGTCTGATACAAAGCTGAAATTGAAGACATTAGAAACTGAAAATGAAAAGATGAAATTAGAATTGCTTTCAAGGTAACTTAGCGAGTTGATTAATTCCTTTCCTTTAGTCTTATTTGTGCAAAATATCAGTAACTGCTATTTAAGAAAGAATAATTCAACTAGAATAATTATTGGGTACTAATAATAATTTGACAATGGTAATGAGCCATTTTGAGAGAGATTGCAGTTTAGAAGCGTTAATTTAGCTTTCACTTCAGTAGAGATGCTTGTATTAAATTCAAAACACAACGTTAATTTATGTAAGCTTCACCTGACAGTCCTCCTGAATCAGTTGAAACTCATTTTCTGTTCTGTTGCATTAGGATGTACTGGTGTGTATTCGTCTGATACTTTATATACTACCTTCTTGAACCTCACCAGGGCTCGAATGCATGGCTGTATAGCAGTTGTAATGATGCAATTTAAAGTGTGTTGAAAATGAAATCTGTATGATTAATCAGATAAGAATTAGATAGGTGAAAATGTCATATAACTTTTTTCTGTATAGCCGCCCTTTCATACACAGCTGCCATGACTGTGCTCTGACTTCCATCAGCTGGTTCCCTATTCAGAGCAACAAATAGTGATGGATAAGTTATTCTAATAATGTTTTCAGCATTGCTTGGGTGGTATTATATAGATGTTCAGGCATGAAATTTGTCTTCTGTGTTCTAATTGGTTTTAACGTGGTAGAGAGTTACGACTTGGTTGAAGGCAGGCTGTATCCACATGTAATTGGTTATCAATTTTTTTGTCATTTTGCTTCTTAAGGCCGCAGGCAAAAGATCTGAGAGAAGCTCAACTTAAAATTAAACAGCTACAAAGCCGAACTGGAAATAAAGATAGAAGGTAGAAAAGATTCTTATTGTAAAGGTCACTGTTAGATTGTGAACTGATTCAAATTTTTTTTTAGTCATTTGTTCATTGCAGAAATTTATAGGCCTATAGCTCTCCTTCAAGGTAACTACTCAGGAGCGCATATGTATGCAAGTCTGTCATTCTTGTAGAGCCTTTATGTTCTTTCTTTCGTTTATAAAAGTTGTATCATATCAAGCTCAGTTGGAACAGTTATAAAGTATGACTGCAAGAAGTCTACCGAGTTCAGCAGCCTCTTTTGGTGGCTGTTAAACTGTGCTTTTGTCTCTATCAACCATCTTTAAAATTCAAGTATCTCTAATGAGCTCAAATAAATACTATGTTATCTGTTTTTTCACCTGACCAATACAAATGTATAACTGACCAGTTCCTTTTGTAGACTATTGATTCTTCTGTAATGGTAATTGCAATATATTATATGGTGCCACATAATTTTCCACATGCTTAGTAGATCTGTCCATTAATGGGCTAATGGCTCATTCTGCAGTGTTGCTACTGAGTGATTGTGAAATGTCACTGCAAAATGTTGTTTCAAAAATATCGAATGACAACTATTGTAATGAGATCATAGAAAGATAAATACATGTAGAACTTTGTATTTTTTTAGCAGTATTCTGTGGGAAAAGCTGTGCTGTAGTCTAAAATGTGATGTTTAGTTTCAAATGAAAAATGCAAGAGATGACCTGTCACAGGTTACTTTTAAGCCATTCATTTACAGATATATAAGTTCTTTTAAATGCTAGCCAATCTGAATTTATGATTTCTGAATGGCAAGGCCACTTAATGTTTCTGTTTTTTTTATTTGAATAGCTTTGAGGCAGATGATGAGGAGAACCAGTTCAGTACGTTGGTCGGAGATTTGCCTCGTTTACCGGTTCGCGTTTGTCGAAAACATTTGAAGGTGAGTTTGCTTCAACTTCTGAATCTTTTGATCTACTTTTTACTTATGCAACTGAGTCCTTTTTGTTGTCTTTGTTTCATCTGTATTGTCTTCTGCAAGTGTCAAAGGATTTCATTTCTTCTAAAGTTTTGCAGGAGTTAAAGGATTTCATTTCTTCTGAAGTTATGCAGGAGTTAAAGGATGTTATTTCTTCTAAAGTTATCGAAGAGTTAAAGGATTCATTTCTTTGAAAGTTATGCAGGAGTTAAAGGATTTCATCTCTTCAAAAGTTATGCAAGTGTTAAAGTATTTCATTTCTTCAACAGAGTTTGCATTGATTAATGATGCAATTGAAGCCTTTAATGATTGTGCTTAGGGAGGAGTTTTGATGGTTAACCAATATAAAACTTTAATCTGGAAGAAATATTGAACAGCACAGGAGCTTGTTTGCTTTCCAGAAATTTTTGCACATTTTAATGAACTGAAGTCTTGGTGTATTGAACTGTCAATATGTGTAGTAGTAATAACTGCCTTGACTAATTTAATCAGTTTACTGGATTATGATTACAGAATTCTTTGACTTTGATATAATTATGTATATTTATGTTTTATTAGTTCTTATGTAATAATCATTGAAACTGGGTTACAGTAGTAACAGTGGAACAGTTGGTTCCGTGTGGGTACTTGGAATCTTCTGGTAATGGTTTCTGATGATTACTAAAATGAATTTGAAAATTGTTTTAAAACATTAAGATGACTATGTTTGTTTATAATTAACTAGTTTAAAGTAAATGTTAAAATTGTCATATGTGTGGCTGTGTGTTTGACATTCTCTTGTTTACTTTGTTTAAAGAGGATATCGGAAGAGACAGGATCACATGACTTGAACCTTATTCTACCGAAACTGGAACAGTGGAAAAAAGCAGCTGAAGCCTTTCCACAGCTGGAAAAGGTCTTCTTTCTTACTTAAGTTTGTTCTCCAGGATTTGTTTGGTGGTCTGTTAATTCTGTGCCAATCTCTCATGTATGTGTTGTTTCTACATTTATGGTTTTAAGTTTAATTGTGTTTGAAATTGCTTTGATGAATATGGACAAGTGATGATGGCAGTTGAATTTCTCTCACCATCAGTTAACTGGACCACATCAGCTGTTTGCTATGTGTGTTTCAGAGCACTTCTTGAGTATGAATGAATATTTCACTGGAACTGAACATTACCTTTATGAAGCATGTGTTGGGTCAGACTTTTGATCACCGGTACGAAGGTGCTATATAAATATTTACAATTATAAATGCAAACTGCATAGCAAGAAAGTTTCCAACTGTAATTTAGTGTCCATAAATGCATTAAACATTTCCGTAATCAGAAGGTTGTAGTTTATGGATATGTGCTTCGTGCACTTTTAACAACTTTAATTTATAAAATTCAGTTAACTGAGTTGGTTACAGTTTGTGCACAGTGTAAGTTCAGCAACATACTTTATAAAAGGTTGAATCAATTTTTTTAGTTTGCCGAAGAAGTTCTGATTGTGATAGATGACAGTGAGCTTCCTCTTCCTGCTGGGTGCCAGCATAGACCAATGTTGACAGAATCACATCAGATTTGGTGTGAGAGGACTTGGTATCATGTCTTCCCCGTGCTTGAATTCTGGGTGACTCAGCTGAAACAGCTCAAGGTCTTTATTATTCATTTGAAACAAATGTTAATGTTACTTTTAATATTAATTGAACAGGTAATCTCCTGATTAAATGGTTGAGATGTCTGAGGTGCTTTGTGTGTGGCTGTTATCCAACCACGTTCAGGAAAAACTCGACTGATCTTGCTTGGTAGCCGTCGGTGATTACAAAAGATAAATTTGCATAACTTTCAACTTTGTTTTCCATATACCATTATACATCCTCTACTTAGTTGTTGATGAGGATCTCACCCTGGATCAGGAATTGACCTCTGAGTGTGTTACAACAGAATCTGATCAGATTTTAGCATCTGCACCGTTACGCTGATGTTTACACCACAATCCAATCCCTTGGTTATCCATTTGAGGATCCTTATGCTGATGTGTATACCACTATCCAACACAGCAGCTTCACTGTGGTCGGCCCCTTGTTCTGGAACAGACTTCTAAGCAGACTGCAAAAGGAGTGTCTTCTCTTTATCTTACATCTAGTGGTTGAAGACTATACTATTTATTAGTGGTCTTGTATTGTCATGTCTGATGAGTTTTTTTGAAGAAGTGCTATATAAATATGCCTGTATAATATCACAGCTCTTATTGCTAGAATCCTGTAACTTACTGTATTACTTAATCTTGCCTGGCAATACTCTTAACTCTGTTCGATCATGTCTCTTTCAGGAACTTCAGCTTTCCTTAAAGAACCTAGCTGAGCGGTTGCTGCCTTGGAAGCCAGTGAGGTTGGAAGAAGTTGTGACAACAGTTGGTCTTATTGAGTTTGTTGATTCTCTTGTGTGGGAGGAGGACGAAGATGAAATCTCAAGAAGGGTAGCGTCACATTCTCTTTGTTTTTATTCACCTTGTCACCTTGTGCCGTCAGTTCATGGAACTCTAGCGACCGTCGTAATGACGGTTTTCTTGGCACCGATACAGAGGTGGTTTGCCATTGCCTTCCCCTGGGTTTGCCTGCCATACCCGTTCGTTCCCCTCCTTGTTAGGGAGGTACTAACAGTTCGCACCACGAGAAGGTGGGTACGGAGGCCTTTGGTCCTGCTGCCCAGATCGGGTCCGAATCGCCGCTCGAAAGACGTCGATCAGATCACCTTCCTGTTTTACTCCCATATGGATTAAACCATACGGGAGTGGCTAGTCAGGACCTTCGTGTTTTTATTAGTTGTCGTAATAATTACACATTAGTGATGGTGTTGCATAGGGTTTGGCCGATTGGCATTATTTTGTTGATTTCCGATTCCGGATATCGGACCTGCTGTTTTGCTGATTCTGGATTTGATCCAACTAATGGGCAATATTTATTTTTATTTTGTTATAAAGTACATTTTTAGTAGTCCACGGATGCACCGATTCTGAATAATCGGTTTAAGGCAAAATTTGGCGAAAACTGATTTCCAGATCAAGATTCAGCCAAAGCCTACTAATCCGATAACTGAACGTTAAAAACTAGTTTTCAGATCTGTAGTTTAAACTCTGTGCCATAATCTTACCTTTATTTGCTGTGGTTAGCCAATATTTTTCAACCAAGGATGTGAAGTAATAAGTACTATAAGAAGAAGTAAAATTAAATAATTATTTTCACTGGCAGGTCTTGAGGCATAAAACTGTAGATATATATGTCTAGATTGGCTGCTGTAAAATTCATGATGAACCTGTATCGAAATCAACACTGGAGGCGATGGTAAGACACTTCCAGATGCTCTTTGATGTTCCCCGGATCTGTGGTATCTATGCCAAGATGAGTGATATCTACAGGAGGCTCAAGGAAACACACAACATAATGCTCAACCTGAAAGAATTTCTAGGTCTTGGTAAGTGGTGGAATGTTTTCTTTGTGATAATAAATGCGTGTACTGTATAATTATCTATTGTCACTTAATTCCAGTTATTCATTCTTTGAGAGCTTTTAGAGACATCATTTGCACTGTGCTAGAAAAAGGCAGTTTTCAAGTTTCAAAAGTGATGCATGTATATCTCAGGTATATATGGTAGCATTTGTGGGGCGCGGTGTTGTAGCCTTGTGACCGGAGGGTCGCAGGTTCGAATCCACCTAAAGCCACTGCGTAGCGACCATGGACAAGTTGCTCACCCACAATTATTATTGTCTGTGAGGAAGGCAACAGGAAACCACCTCACTCATCTCAACTCCGGGTGGAATAAAAGCCAAGGACCTGCCTTTGGTCAGATAACTCATCATCACCATTTGGGAGATTGGTATTTGACTGGTCGAGTGCTTGCCTTCAAATACAGAGTACTGTATGGCATAAGCTTCTCCTGATGTAGTGACTGTGTCTGTGGGTCACTCCTCAATGCCTAAAACTGATTTTTTCATATGTATGGTATTGCTAAGTAAGTATGAGAGCATGAATTTGGAAATGTTTGTATGTGGTCAGATGAGTCTGCGAAGCCAGGAGTTGTCGTTGATGCAGTTGCGAGTCTTTGTGAAACACGCAGCAGACACATTGAAGAACATCTGGCCAACCTTTTTCAGACAGATGACATCACAAGGTAAAGCCTTACAGGACTTCTTTGGCAAACGATGAACATTGATTCAACCTTTTTGTAACATACGTTGCTGATTTCAAACTGTGCAAATGTCACTAACCCAGTGAAGTAACTGATTTTGTAAATAATTTTAAGTGCACATATCCATCAACCACAACCTTCTGAGTATTGTTTGAGGCATTGCAGTTATCCACAGTTGAAAAATTCTGTATGAAATTTGCATTTATATTTGTAAATATTTAAATGGCATCTTCATAGAGATGCTCAAAGGCCTGATCTAATAAATGCTTCATAAAGTTACTGTTTATTTGACCTATTGACCACAAAGTATGTGCCTTTGGGGACACTGCAATCATTCAAAAGCCTTGTTATCCCTGATTTAATTATGATTTTATGCATTGTTAAATTAAGGCAATAACCTGTTTGCACTTCAAACAGTTTGTTATCTTTGCTAATGGGAATAAGCATATATGTTTTAATTTGTGTTTTATGCTAATATAGTATTGTGAAAAAGATTGAGGAGCAAGATGAGTTGTTGTCAGCCTTTGATGACATCATCAATCGGTTGATGACGTCACTGAGTAAGTTTATGAAATAAAATTTTATTAATAAAATATTTTATTAATAAAATCGTGGCTTTTAAGTTTCTTTAATATTCTTTTTCACTGATTTGTGCATTGATGTTACAACTTGAATTATGAAATGCTGATCTCATCTATGCTGCCCTTCTTTCTTTTGTATTGTATATATTGGATTAAAGGAGGCACTTATAGTATCTTGCGAGCATATACATCATATGTACTGTGGTATCTTGTAGTAATACGTTATAAAGGTGTGGCTGGTGCAAGTAGAGAACAGTTCGAGATAAGACATTCCTGTGAATTTTGTTAGTTGGTTTGAATGAATACGGAATGAGTTGGGAATAAAGCATTATAAAACATTGCAGCGCTGATTTCGCAGATGGTGGTGTCTGAGGTTATGCACAGTTTGACAATGCAATGCATGTCAATTTCTCATGGGCCCAGGATTGGAACCGGGGTCACGGCAAAAAGCTGAATTGTTAGCCACCTGGCCAGCCTGCAACCTTTGAGTGCTGTGGACTTAAGAAGAGTCAGTTGCTCTGTTCTGCCTTCATATTCCCAATAATCCTTCAGAAAATATGAAGAATTTGTATATATTGTTTTTTTATATGTTTTTCTTAACAAGACTGGTTTTGATCATGTGAAATTTTAGCTTCTGAAGAACGTTTACAACTGTGTGTTAGTACCGGTATACAAATAGGCTTGTTTAATTCTACTTGTAAGAGGATTAAGTGGGTACATAGACAGAAAATACCAGAAAAGCAATCCTTCTCCAAGACTCGGCTTGTAGATGTTTGACCTGACTTGATCTGTCTTTTTCTTAAAAACTCGACCCAGCTTTGTTCTTTTCTTTATCATTTCTGTTAAGTTTATGCTCCTGAATTGCTAGAATGGCCGAGACATGAACTCAGACATAAGTTATTTGCTGATGTTTCTGCAAAAGAATGGACTTATTTTATATTTGCAAATTTTTCAGTGTAAAAATAAAAACTGCTTTTCTCTTCTGATGATAATTTAACGTATATTTTTATTTGTAGATGTACAGTCACTGGATGAAATTGTGCCAGCTGTATCTCGTTTAGCTGTCATGCACAGTTCCTGAGCAGCTGTTTTGCCATGTCACTCAAGCGTTGGCCATTTACCTCATCTCAACTCATGTATCAAAACCCTCATGTGCATGCATTTTTGTCAGTGTCTCTGTGTATTCCTGTTGGTATTGTGTGTTCATTCTCCTGTCTACCAATAGAAACTTATGACAGTTCATGAATAGCATTAACAATGATAAAGCTATCTATACTTGTCCCCACCAGAACTGACAGATATTCATAGATTGCAGCTCTACCTCTGCCCATTACTGATTTTGGCTATAAGAATTATAGCGACTGTACCCAGTTAACCCTCATTAGTGAGATGATCCAACCATGAGTGGACTGTTCCACTTGGACCCTCCACTGAACTTTGGTATAAAATGAGTACATTACCATCCCTTGTCATTAGAGAGATGAAACAGTGAGGGAGATGAGGTGACAATAAGACTTGTATGCTGAAGTAGTTAGGAAGAATGAAGCTACTACTTGTACAATGGTGACCTCTCAGGATTAGACTTCTTCTCTTCATTCGTTTTATCTATCATCAGTCACAATCTCCACGACATCTAATTATTTTGTCTATTTATTGCTCAAGTCATTCTTTTCATCTCTTGGGATCAATGTTCCTCTAGATCGGTGTTCTCATAGAATTTGTGTAATGTAGTTGAACATTTATATAATGCCATTATAAGAAACGAAGCAGCAGCTTTGCATGCTACCGGTAAAAATCATGACAAGTATACAATATGTACCGTTCATTATACATGCAGATAGCAGATAGAGTTGTGTTGTAAACCTATATATAGTTATATACTCTGTATGCATCCAGTTTGAATTGATGTGCAGGATGGTTATTTTTTAGAATTAACAGCACTGCTTCTTCTGTAACTGGAATTTTTACATGAAATAAATTCAGAATAACATGGCACTGGTGTAATGCTGACAGCTTCTGTTTCTGATTCAGGAATTGGCTTTTGCTCAGCGAAAAATAGATACCTGTTAGTGTTTATGCTGAACTTGTTGGGAGACAACTATATTTTCTAAATTAATGAGGCATATTGTTTATAAATTATGTTTAAATACATTTTTGCCAGTTTATATACAGATGTTAAGAAGTTTTTTTAAACTAAAACTAAATAAACCAGCTAATATTGTATTTAATTTTAAATAAATCTAATGATGATACAGTTAAGTTTTGGCATTTCTGTTTCCTGTTAGCTTTCATGAATTGCATTTGTGAACCAAAATAGAGTTGAATTGACCATTATGGTTTACACTATCAAAAGAATACAACATTTGATGTTGTTTAGTTGCTGGTATGTATGTATGTAGACATTTATGAAGTGTCTTTCGCACACTTCTCAGGATTGTGTTAATGGATGTCTGACAGATTTAAATTTGTATGAATTTAGGTGTTCCTTTATTGTTATGAAGCACTACACTATGAATCTTCAGTAGGATTTCATGAGTTTTGTATTATTATTTGTGTACGTATTAATCTCTACTGAGTCTACTATATAATGACTAAGCATCAATCTGTGGTGCTGAACAATTGTGCAGAAAGTACGTGCTCGCATTCCTTACCTAGTAACCTATCTAATTGAAGTCATCAACTCATGTACTTAGTTAATGTTGCAAGGTGAGCTTTTAATAAATCAATTGGCTACCACACAAGTGTGTTGTAAACACTTGAAATTCATAATTTTACACTTGCTATTTTTCAGGGTTGTTAGTATCACTATAACTTGGTATCACTGATACTTTCTTTGTAATCACAGCATGTATCACAGTAGTTTTATTTTATTGGTATCGTGTATTTTTTAATGTTTAAAATGCCTTTGTGGTTGCCTGTTTAAACCTGATACGTGCAGCAAAGTTATAATTAAGTGAACTAATAAGTCTGGTGTCTGATGGTTTAGTTTTCCTCAGATGCTATAGTCAGAATTGTTCTACATGTAGTTTATATTTGCAAACATTTATTTGAAATCACGTATGAAATGACAACAGTGATAGGCGATGATAACCATTTTTTGCACAAGTCTCCAGTTGAATCTGTACGGCTTATAGTATGAACCCATCGAGACCATCCTTTTCGTACATGTTTTTATAAGCTAACCAACAGAAGAGTATGTGACTTGAAACTATTTTTTCTTGTTCATCAGTAGCTTATCTGCAAAAGATATTATCACCGAACTTGACCTCTATTTTAGTACTGCTTATAAAAACTAGGAGTTGTGAGGATTCGACGAACTTGACGACGAATTAAATAATTTATTTGATGTACTCTTTTAGATGTTTTCCGTTTGTTAAGGGCAGCCAGTAAGTTGAGTACTTCCGATATCCCTTTGAGTTCAGTAAGTGCCTTCATTGCAACATGGCAGATCATTCTTGACAGTTTTCCGCAGTATTATTTGATGGTTGTGAAATTCTTTGTGGTATTTCTGTGATGGTTGGCACGCCTTAGTTTATTTACTTATGTCCAGGTTTTCACATCAAGCGATGGAAGGTAAGCCTCTTCATGTGTTTGAGCACTTGTCTGCGTGTTTGCCTTAGTGTATGGGCGCTTGTCAGTATAGATGTAGGCCTATGTGTGTGTGTTCTACGTTGTGATAGCGTATACGCTACTATACAGACTCCGCGGCACTATGTTCAACGCTGTGATAAAGTATACAGACTACGCGGCACTCTTTAGTTTGTGTTGAAATTGCGGTCATGTACGTAGCAAAGCAAACGGCAACGGAATTTAGACTATCTGTCCAAAAGTAATAATATGACGGTGCCCATGTTCCCATAAGATATTTGAATATTTTGCCGGGTGTATGGAAGCGGTCCGGATATTTTTAACCGAGGAATAGACGGCGCAGTCGTAGACATATAAGCAGTCCAGGGGGCGATAAATTCTCGGTAGGGCAAAAGTTCTGGCAGCCTTGCGGCAGGGCAACGACTAGGGCATTTGCCCTGGCTTGCCCTGCTGTAGCGCCGCCATTGCGAAAAAAGTTTCTGCAGATTACCTGTTTGAGACGATACAGGGTAGATTGCTTTACAGTAATTGTGGGCTACATCCATTGTCTGTAGTTGCTATACTATAAAAAGAGCCATTCATCTGCCTGCCTTTCTGTCTGTCTCGCATTCTGTTTGCATGTAACGTCTCTCTGAGGTTTCCAGTCATAGGCCCTATATTAGTATCTGATTTTAATAGACATGCCGTATGGGTGATATAGCATATGCTTCTGCCATTTGCGCATATATAATATATATATATTTATACGTCATATATCCGCATATATATATATATATATATATGTGGGGAGGGCTGTGGGCATAAAACGGGCTTAGAGGTCGTGCCTCCGTGGTTGGCGAGGATTGCCTGGATGCTGATAGCCATCTTTCTTTCATAGGCTTATCTGCTTGGGTGGCTGGCACAGGTTGCGTTCCTATCAGTTCGTGACTACGAGGTGTTGTAAATAAAACTAGGTGAGTGAATAGATGCTACAGATAGACCTACAGCCCAAGCTTCAGTGCTAGCTGTAAGCAGGATATCTCCATTGACTTCCTTCCTCTTGCAGAACGCATCACACATTGAATTCTGCTCTGCTAAGGCGCTCTCCCTGTCATACTTCAGGAGCTTTGTGATCCGGTCTGGAGCCAGCCCGATCGGTGATCTGTATGCTCGGCTGCCCGCAGGACAATGCACATCAACCGGAGCCTATCGTGATTGCCTTTGTCTTGGACCACTTCCACTTCAAATTCTTCCATTGAATATACGTAGACTGTAACGTTCACTGTAACTATCGATGAACGAATCTTGTAACTAGCTGCGTTATGACAGCTAGAGTTGATTAATAAACGAAAATACAATACTTAGCCTACTGCTGCATTGAACTACGTTCAGTATACATTTTTAAAACGGCCTCAACGCGCACATGTTTAGGTCCGTAAGATATAGCCATGTGTTCAACGCTGTTGATAAGTATCTGCCTCCGGACATACGATCACTAGCATCTTTAACAGTTCAGGAAGTCTTAAGAGGAGCATTTTTTTTCTGCTCCTCTTAAGACACATTTGTTCTTTGATTCCTAGGTAACCGTACCGGAGCGCCCTTGTGAGTTAAATAAATGCTATACAAGTGCTCTGATGCATACATACATGCGTACATACATACATACAAACATACATGCTTAATACATGTATATATGCATTCTTTCATACAAACGTCCATACAAAGATAGTAGATAGAGCCTACCCACGCACACGTTCGTACATGCCTACAATGTCCATACATGCACATAATTTATGCTGGGTGAGAATCTTTGTCGATGGGTCAATACATTCAGTTGTGCGGCGAAGTAGGCCTAGCCTAACAGTCGTGTAGGCCACGTAATGACAAACAGAAAACCATCAGTTTTAAAAGTACTTATCCGTTAATAAGAAGCAATAAGTTAATCCGTTATTGATCTTGGTATAATTATGCGATATGTATATTCTGAACCACAGGATATGATTTGTAATTGCCTCACCAGATCAGATCGACTTCCCGGACAAGGACTGTCATGGCCCAACACTGTACCTTTGCCATCGTGGGCCACCTATGTGGAATGACCTCCCCCTCAATCCGTAGTATGATTTTAGTCGGGCACGTGCCACCTTCATCCCTTCGTTGCTTGAAGACTTTCTTATTTCCTGGGGATTGCACGCTGAGAGCGCCTCTGAATAGCTGGAACTGTGAGACATGCTTTATAAATGACGCGTACGATACGATAAAGGATGGAACTAATGAGAAAAGAGCTAAATAAGAATTTGATGAAAAGGATAGTCCTTGTTGGGAGTGCCTTTTATTTACCTGACACTCAGACTCTGAAACTCTCCTCCAGCAAATGACTTTGCAGATTCTGTGCAATTGGTCTTCGATCGGAACTTGATTAAACACTCTTCCTTTCCTCGACTTATTTCATTGTAGACCGTTTCTCTGTTTTTCTTGAATTTCTCTTTTGGCTTCTAGGTCTACGTTGCGAACAAGAAGTTTATGCTACGACTTTCTTCACTTCAAAGAGCTTCCTTTTGACATTTCAGTGTTTAGTAGACGCCAGGCGCAGAACATAATTGCCTCTATAATACTGGAGCATTTGTCAGAATAACCAACTAAAAGAAACCAGAAAATTACGTATTCGCGGAAACAATTATAAGAATAGCGACCTTTGAACATGCCGACAAATATTATAGATTGTGCAATAATCCTCAGTAGTAATCAGAGACGATCCGTCTAGAAATATTTGTCCAAACTGTCGGAGGAAAATGCCGCAGGATAGGGTCCTATAATTATAGACCTAGTGTTTATGCAAGGTCAAGAGATTCGCTGATTTGCAGATAGAAAAAAACGTGTCTTCTAAGAAGATTCATATAGGCCTACTGACGAAGAAAGCATTTGTTAAAAATATAAACCCGCGAAAACATTTATGATATCAAGATATCGCAAAATGTATCAGAATGGCTGGACGTCGTATAGGCCTATTCGAAAAGTTTATAAGACCTTGCTTACATTAAGGCGTTAAGTTTCGTATATTCATATTAAGATAGTCCAATTTCATGACGGAATTAGCAACCAGCCTTAGGACGAAAGAAACGCTGTTTAGCCTTCGTACTTATGACTACGGAAAGTTAATATCGTGTTGTTTTGAGTAATGTTAACACTAAGCGTTGGTCTCAGTTGACTGCCCAGATGAAGTCATACAGGGTTCCACTATATGTTTCGTAGGCTATACGTATAAGTCTTGTTCACAGCTACTCCGGCCACTAGCCTATTATTTAATTCAAAGACTTCTATAGCGCCACTAAAATTCCTTCATTCATTCTTTCGTTCGTTGCATTTTTAGCGCTCTTTCCAAACAGCTGCTCAGCAGCGCTCTCAATCCAACCCTGACGTAACATCATTGGCCAATGGATGCGAGGTAAAGTCACAGACGTGCAGCTTTTCTCCACTGGAGAAATCCAGCTGAAATCCGATGTCTGAACTAGAGACCGGAATGCAATCTACGGTGAATAAGCACGTCAAAACAAACAAGTTTCAAGTCAAAATCGGAAGAACATCAGAAAAGTAAGAGAGGAACTGAAACTGGCAGCAAATTCCAAGACTTCCGGAAGCCCAACGCTCTAACTGTCAAAGTTTCAGATGATCAATTAGGCGTAGGCTACATGTATATCATTCTTGGAACGATGTGTGAGCGTTACTGTAACATACTGTGAGACTGTGTGACTAACTTTCGACTAACTCTGCTCAATTTGCTCTCTACGTGTTGTCGATTTCGACTGATCGTGCCCGTGTCCGCAATGCGACGCCATCACAGCGGCCACACTGTTCTGCCCTGGACCTTGCACCATCCTCTATGAAGGCCGAAGTTTAGCTCTGCGAGATCCTTCTCCACGACTCAACTCCAAGTGTTCCTAAACTGACGACGTGGTCTCTCCAATCACTCAGGAACTCAAGTGACTTGTTCATAGACTCTCCTGTGGTCCTCGTCTTCCGGAGTGTAAGCTACATGCCCGAAGAAGTGCAGTCTGCTCACGGCCACGAGTAAAGAAAAGAGATGGTTCTCAAGTAAAGAGCGGAGCTTAGACATTGCTCATTATGGCCCCAGTAAGGAACCTGAAGGATTTTTCTGAGGCACCACAATGTCGAAAGTGTCAAGTTCTGTTAGGATCTCAGTGATGGGCCACGTCTTGCAACTGCTGAGGAGTATTGGCAGAATAGTCTACAGAGCGGTATGTCGTTATTCAGCTCACTTGTAAAGCGCCAGAGGTTTTCTCTAAGGAGACCATGCAGGATTTGGCGATAGTATTTCAGCGCCTGATCTGTTTGTTTAAGAGAGCGCTGTTATATATCACTATTTTTGGGCTTGCCTGGGTTAAGACAAGAGATTTTCTGATCACTTGTAATTTGTACGAATATTAAACCCTGTTTTACTAATAAGTCTAGTTCAAGCGCTGTACATCAAGTATGCCGCTTGAGTTATGATATTAAAGGTCGCGCTGTTTGGTGTAGGTTTCCAGTTCATTTACCAGATGCCTTTTGGCGCAAGAACAACACAAGCTATCTAGTTAATGTAATATTATTAGGCAGAAGAACTGATCGAAAATTTCACATACTTAGGCTAATAAATTACAGTCTAAACGAAATGACTGAAATCAAAGCTCAGAAACGCAGAAAGCGCAGAAGCAGGCCATTACCCAATTACCCAATTACCCAATTACCCTTTCTGTTATTGCAAATGGGACGAAATTGGACATAGGGATTTCGACACTGTTCTCGCAAAACATAGGTGTACTCACGACGCATAATCCGATAGACAGGTGTTGACAAGCAGCTTGATTTGCTTGATGCAAATGTCCTGTCTCGTATTTAGCACTGTATCAAGCCACGCGCAATGATTTCTTTATAAAAGGCATCGTGGACAAACGAAAAATCGCTCGAAATTATTCGACTTCTAGAAGCTGTTGATGTATCTAAGAAGCTTTGGACATCTCTGCTAAGGACTGGGACGTTGCGACACATTACTTATGACCAATCACCGTCATCGCTGCTTTTAAAGCTTAACACTCAGGAATCAAGCAACATCGTGGGACCTCAAGCGACGCTTTGGAGACAACACATTCGCACGGAAGTCTTGGTCCGACTTCAGTTGTCGTCGATATCGCTCCACAGTAATTTGAATTCGGCGTCGGACTAGTCATCGAGGGAACCTAAGTTTCCACCAGAATATAGCGAAATCCGGTAAAGCGCCGCCTGAGGTATCGCGTACAAGTTCATTGATCGATTAATCTATTGTGTGATTGATTGATTGATCGATTGATTTACCTTGGGATCACGAGCGGCTACGATTCGTTCATGTGGCAGCTGGTGTTGATCGCCTGATAGCGGGACATGACGGCGTAGACAGTTTCCATTAGAGTGCTCAGTCGACACCGGAACCAGTTCGAGTGCAGCCGATGTTTCTCGAGCACCGTCTGTACATCGACAGCCATCTTGCTGTGGTGGCTGACCTTGACCTGCCAGAGGAGGTCGACGTCGATGTTGCGCGACCGATATGCGGCCAGACAGAGTTCTGGGCGGTTGGACGAAGCCACGCGGAACCTCTTCTCGTTCGACCATGTCACTGGCCTGTCCTCGGAGTCCGTCAGGATGAACAGATACCCGGGACCATCGCGGTCCAGCGTCTCCAGAGTGTATTCGAGAGCGCGAATTATGAAGTCCTTGTAGTATTGTCCTTGGCTTCGAGCAGCTGCTGCGGCTGCGATGCCAGCGGTGGCTGCGTGGCATCCAGAGCCCTCCACCTCATCTTTACCGCAGCTTGGACATGACTCTGTGCCCGACACAGGTGAAGAGGGGTAGCTGGCGTAGTGCGGCAGCTTGCAGGTACACCGTGACCCAAACGAGGCGTCGACGACATTACAAGGGCTCGATTTATGTAGCGCCATGCGTTTGTCCGATTGCTGTTGTTCATCGTCTCTGTCTTCCTCCACTACTTCTACTTCTTTCTCTTCGTTATTGTCGTCGTCGTAGTCGTAGTCGTGTGATGCCCGGTCGAAGAGGTCTGAGACGATTCCACTGTCGCTCTTCTCGTCTGCTACGACGGTTTGGAGCAGATGCTGCAGCGACGGCGACGTCACGGATCGCCAGCAGACCGTGCCGATGTTCTTACGACGGGCTCCGGCGCTCGCTCCACCTGGCAGCTGGTCGGTGCGTCGGAGGTACGGTGCCAGTCGGTGGAAGGGGGTGGGCGGCGAAGAGGGTGAAGAGGCTGACCATTTGACGTTGGTCGTCATCTCGTCACTCGAGTCACACTGGCTGAACGATAGTCCGCTGCTGTAGCTCGGAACTCCACCAAATCCGACGCTGCTGCATATTTCGGTGCTTCTGTATGCACCACCATTGCCTCCATCCTCCCCTTCTTCCGCTTCCTCCTCCTCGTTCCTCCCAGACAGGCCTCCTCCTCCTCCCCATGCGTCGTCGTCATCGTCATCCATGTGATGGCCCAGACTGTCCGTCGATCCGTCGAGGGCCCCGGCGGCGGGTCTCTTGCGGCGGCCGCGGCGGCCTCCTCCTGCACCGTACAGGACCGTTGCGGCGCCGTGTGCCTGCTTCTGCTTGACGTAGTTCTCGCGACAGGCGTTGATCCACGCGATGACCCATTCGCCGACCATGTACTTGTCGCCCTTATCCAGCCAGATGTTCATGTCGACCGTTGAATCCTTGATGGCGTCGGCGATCTCTTCTTCCAGGATGCCACGATCCAGCAGGTATCGGACGATGTCGCGAGCAGAGTCGTGGTCGTAGATGGGGAAGGCGAACATTCCGCTCTCGAAGATGTCGATCAGCTCCCAGGCCAGCTCTGTCGACGTCCCAATGCCTCCTCCGGAGTTCATTGGCGACGACGTCAGATGGCAGGCTGTCACATAGCCTGCAGTCGTTACCGGAAAAGGAGAGTTCTCCATGCCTGACAAAAGCAGAACAAGATCACATAAACAATTTCATGTAATAAAGACTCAACACAGCGCCTCATAGCGTTCATAATATCCACTCGAAGCATTCCCAACCTAACCAGTTGTGACAACAATTCTAGTTACTTGATCGCGTGTCTATGAAACCCGAATCTTTATTTAGCAAAGCACCGAACAAATTCACATGATGGCTACAGTGCTCGACTTCGAACTTTCTCAGTTTCCGCCTCAATACATACATACATACATACATAGGCTACATAATCATATATATGTATTATACATATACATATATACATTTCTGAGCTGTATGTAGGCTATGTATATTAGAGGTATTGATCCGCACGCCGCTGCTGGAGCACCACATGTACGCTATACGCTACGAAGTCTAATACATAACGGATTAACTGCGTTTTATGAAGTACCATACTTTTAAGGCGCTATTGTAACTGTTTGGTTAGAACTAACTAAAATTTGACTGACCCGGTAGAGGAAGACAGTTTTCTTAGACGAAAATTTTACAACTGGAATATCACCACAGAAGACAATGGCAACATTACGTTACTACCAACATAAATAAAATATGCGAAATCCAGTTGTGCATTATCATTTAAGTTAACACTTTAGCGACGTGCTGCACTGGTTTCTCAGTCACTTTAGTACACTAACGTCGGTACAGCGATAAAATGAAGAGCGAATACTAGCCACTAAATGTCCTGAACCTGCACTAATTCTGTGCCTCCTTTTACAATATGTTAATGCTTGAGACTACCCAGGTTCAGCGTATTAAAATTCATCATGCTCCTCTTTTCCTGTCTCTGATAGCAATTTTGTTTTAGATCTCCTTGAGGTTTGAATTAAACCTTCCCAGAGGAAGGTCAGCCACACGGATCCTTCTTCTCCACTTGCTTCTGTCAACAGTAGCCTATCTTTTGTTTTATCAACCGAAACTTCTGACTCAATCTGGTTTCATGTAAACAGACACATTCTCCACGACTCAATTCGCGCTGCATGTCAGAACCGATAATTGAACCAATAAAAATATCATCTATGCCTTCCCTCGACCTACGTTTACAGCTCTGACTCCTACATGAGTTAAGATTTCATACAGAATCGGAAAGACTCGAAAATATCGCGTATCGTTCGGGATTAGATTATGAGTAACTCTCATCGAGTCGAGAGATGCTTTGACCTGCAGAGTGGATCTCGAGTATACAAGCCTTTCTTCAGATGGACATCTATATAGACGAAATATTTTTGTACTTTGGCCATCCTTCACTTTCCATCTCCATCAACTTCAGACTCCCACGTATTTTTCCACGGACCGACCTTAACCTTTCCACGCTTTACCGAACGGATGCGTACGAACAGATGAGAAGCCGAAAGGCATCTGCGAGAGATGGAGTTCTACGAACTCAAAGTTAATTAGGGTTGAACTACGACATCTGGTTAGCATTACTAGGTAATGTTATGCCGTCGGTAATCATCTATTGTGATCTATCTTCCTTTCTTTGTGTGTGTTTGTATCTGTTTCTCTCCGTCTATTTCTCTGTCTTTCTCAATCTGTATACAAGTGTATCCATAATATTCTGTTTCTCTCTTTTTTCTGTCTGTCTGTCTATATCTTTTGTTTCATCAACTGAAACTTCAGTTTCTATGTCTGTCTGTCTGTCTGTCTGTCTGTCTGTCTGTTTCTCGCTCACTCGCTCTCTTTCTCTCTCTCTGTCTTTCTGTCTGTCCGTCTCTCTGACTCTGTCTGTCTCTGTCTCTTGTCTGTCTCTCTGTCTCCGTCTCCGTCTCCGTCTGTCTCCGTCTATGTCTGTCTCTGAAGAAAGTCTCATGTCTCTGTCTTAACGCTCTCTCTCTCTTTCTCTCTCTCTCTCTCTAAATTGCGTGGCGCTCATTCAAACGGGCAGCGGTGGTACTCGATTTTGTCCATTGAAAAATGAGCAGGGTCGAGGCCATACGTTGCTGTATAAACACGGGTGTGCCTCTGCATTTAGGCTGCATTTATATTGAAGTAGAATTTACGCAGTTTTCGTGACTGAAGATTTTCTGCTCAGGCATCGAATAGACTAATCGCGATTGATAGGCCTATAGCAAATTAGTTGATAGCGGAGTTTTACTCTGCCATCATGCTCTAGCGAGGACGCCTTTGTAGGGTTATGAAAGCGGCATAGAAAAAGCCATACAAATGGAAAGTGCATAGTTTGCATACAATGGGTCTCAGTCTAAATTTCGTGCTGAATCCTACTCTATAGCACTTCGAGGTAGAAAAACCTTGTTTTTGGCTGTTTCTTTACCTTCGTACTGAAAAATTGAAACGCCCTGCATACATCCTTGAAGGATATGACGCAAATATGTAGGCGGCGTATTAATGCTACTGTTGAATCTCAGCTCACAGTGTCAGCGTAAACCGTTTTCTTCCTACGGGAAGCAGTACGTGCTTGGGACAGACCTACCATCTTCACACACATCCACGTGTCTATTTCGACGTGTGGACTGACTGCGCGAGCTTTCATCCACACTGGCTTAACAGATTATCTGGCAGATAACATTTAAAAAGAAATTCTCAGATGTTTCATCAGACCACTCGTGTGTAGGCCTATTTAACCATGACTCCAATTTGTTCTACCAACTTCGATTTGTATACCGAGAACTTGCTTTACACAGCCCAACCTAAATATTTATGGATGCAGTCAACGGGAACAACTTAAAAGCAAGGTAGGCCTACATGAAAATGTCCATCTGATCAACATTACTCTTCGAATTCAGTGTTTCTGGAAATCTATTGTATTAAAGCGATAAATCTTCCATTGGAATTTTTATTTCAAGACTATACTGTATAGGCGGACGGCAAGGTCTGCCAATAGGTCGACTTCGTTTCAGTTCAGTCTTCATAGTCAACAATCAATAATAACATACTTCAACTAAGACCATGAAATAAACAATAGGCAACAATAAAAGACTTGAAACTAAGGCCATGAAATAAACAATAAACAATAATAAAAGACTTGAAACTAAGGCTATGAAAGGGTTTAGCAACAAAAAGTTCAATTGTTACGCTGCTTTCTCAACACACTAACTAAAACACTGATACACACATTGCGTTGAAACCTAGGTATCATGCATCTGCAATAACCAAGTGCCTTACGACTTCAAATAGTACCAACCAATACGTCATGCCGACCTAAAGTTCTTAGAAGACGCTGTAAAAATGTCCAAATTTATAATAAAATTATATGGACCAAGATGTTACATACATGTACGCCTATGCGTACTAATTTATGTATTTACCATTGTACATACTTTCGTATACAGTACCGGTACACATGTATGTATTGATGCACACAGTTGTTAAAAGTATCGGGCAAATGTACTTAAGTAAAAGTAAAAGTAAATAGGACTTTACTTACTTAAGTAAAAGTAAAAAGTACTCGTCAAAAAGTTACTTAAGTAAAAGTAAAAAGTATTCTTTCCAAATAATACTTTTTAAGTAAAAGTACTGAGTCTTAATTGGACCCAATTTTGTTATTTACAAGAAGACTAATTTCTCAAAATGCATTTAATCTAGAGCGTTTATTTGTTTATTATTGTTAAACTGGCACAGCTAAAGAAAAGGAGTCTAACAGCTGCACTTGCACGAAATTGGAGTAGGCCTACTCAATCTATGAAATAGGCCTAGTTCCTTCAAACTAGGCCAGGCTGCAATGCTGTACAAAATTTTATTGTTTCTCGTAAAGAATTCTGCGGCATCATCTTCATCGTAAACATCTGCAGTCATTTGCATATATGGCCATGGATGTTCGATGAAATATACAATAAACAGCAATAACAATAAAAGACTTGAAATTGTAAACGGATAATTGAAAGAGCTTAGGGAAAAATTTAATAAATGTGTAAACAATGTCCACGTTTTCGTAAGACAATTTCACACTATTTTCCAAGCTGCGCAGGAACAACCGCCACAAGTCACATGTTTTGGTTGAAGCTTGTCTATTGGTCACAGTTACAAATTGCCAGAGTCTATGAATAGATTTCCAATCGCGCTCGTGCTGCGATATTAGCTCTGTCAGCCTCTCCCTTTGTTAAAATAATGTTATAGCGCAATTCATAGTAACGAACGAGGTAACGAATATTACGTAAATTGTAACGAAGTAAAAGTACCGAAAAATGGTTTAAATGTTACTTCGTTACAAGTAAAAGTATTTCCGTTTTGTACTACTTCGTTACAAGTAAAAGTAGGTACTGAAACTTTTACTTAAGTACAGTAACGCGTTACTTTTACTTCGTTACTTTACAACACTGTTGATGCATATCGATACATACGTAATATGCATACATACGTGTAAATATTTACATGTACGCATTTACATACCAGAGATAGTCCACATGCATGCATACATACCAGGCATTGACAATGTGATTCGTCTGAGCCAATCGTAGTGACATAATAGGCAACATAATAGGCCTATGATTATATATTAAGCAGTGCCCCAAAAATTCCAAGAACCGTCCAAATTCCGCCCAGCGATTAATCAAAATACTATCAATGAGGCCAATAAAGGAATATCTAATCACCAGGTTCGGCTCTGGGTCAGTAGGCCTACTACTGAATATGCGCCATACATATAGAGATGTGCAGCAGAGGGTGCACTTTTACCATTCACCATATCCTAACCAAACTGTAGCCTGCTCCATCGTCTACTTATTCCTAGAATCAATCTGCCAAGGTGTTGTACTCAAAAATTGAATCGATAAGACCTTACCTGCAACCGATATCAAATACTCCATAAGAAACCAATATTGCGGGATTTGCGCCAACGTTAGTCTAAACCATGGCTCACCGGACAGTCCATTCGTCCACTGGGACTCAAAACTGCTCAAAATCGACGCGACCTCACCTACGCCACTCTGCATACGGCGTAGGATAAAACGTTGTCGAATTGTGAACGTCACTCAATAACCACGCACTACCACAGTGGAGTTGATTATAGGAAGAAATACAGAAAATACCGTTGTAGTAAGCGACAGGTAATTCACAGGAAGTGAATGCACGTACAAGAGGCAGCGGTAGGAGTGGAGATCACACCATAAGAGTACAATAATAAACTAAGATCACTTAACGATGACCAGCCAGACAGTACGTACGTCCAGATGAAATGCGTCATATCAGCCAGTGCTTTTATAGCCTACCAATGGCCCCACAGTCAACAACAAATAGGCCTATATACTATAGTCCTATAGAACTTGACCGCTTTCGAAACAGCAGTATCTGCATAAGTCAGGTAGCAGGCAATATAAATAGACTCGTATGGAAATATACATTGAAACTACCTAAGTATATTTATCTTTATATTTAGGAACTATCTATCTCCCTCGCTATGTTTACATATAGGCCTACATATTCTTGCATACGGCGTAGGATAGTATCGAGTATGTTGCGTTAATGTAAGCCTACCTTGTACGTCGCCTTCTGTAAATATGTCGGAAAAATTTGGCTGTATAAAGGATGCTGTGTTAAATTTAATTGTGTTCAGACTGGATGCTTGTTGTTGCTTCTACGTGACCAACTAATTTCCAGTCTCTCAGTTTATTTCTTGAATAATATTTTGTCATCGGTTGTTGTTGGACTTGTGTTTCTCTTCGTTAGTTTCTGGTGGATTTGTCGGCGAAGTTTAAGCCGTCTTACTCGCTTAGTTGAACCATGTTGTGTGAACTTTTGCCTGTTAATATTTTGGGAATTAAATATATTTTATCCCAAAATTGGTGTAATGCTATACTACATCCTTAGACAACCTGTATCAATTTCAAATATATGCACCTAAATATAGGTGGCCCTTGGGCGTCTTTACTCCGGCTCAACCCGTCTGTAATAATATCTTTGACTTTTTCATTTAGCGGGGTTGGGTCGGGAGCGCTTCTGATTAGATGGTCTCGAACGGGCGTGCTTAAACAGAAAGTATCTAAAACAAATAGTTCATGCTAAGTTAAATCGATGAAGGACTACATAGCCTACATATCCTTAATCTTCAATTTTCCATCAACTATGCATATAGAAATTGTATGCAAAAGCTATCATATAATACCATATAGGTCTGCCTATCTGGCGGTATTTAACTTAACGTTTGAGTACTAAGTCTCGGGGTGTCATTGGGAACACTGTTCTTCGTCAGGGATGTCCCGCCAAACCCTCGTCCGATGAGACCTCATCTCTTGTTCATTGCCGCGAGGCAAGAGTTGTTCCGTTAAGTGCTTATTCGAGGAACCGTCGACACCTGTTCCCTGTCATAGGTCAACCTCTGACCCACGAACATTCGTCCAAGAAATCCAGAGCACACCAAGTCACCCATACCCTCAGGTCCACCCATTGCTCCATCAATTTCCTGAGGCCCATCCATGACTCCACCAATTACAAACGGTACACCAATAGCTCCACACACTCCTAAGGTCCTCGCATCGCTCCCCACCAATTCCCAGAGGTTCACTCATCGGTCCACCCATGCCCTGAGCTCAACTCATCGCTCAACCCATACCCTGAAGTACACTCATTGCTCAACCTGTTCTGCCAATCCCCTGATGTCCACTATTCGCTGTACCCATTCCCAGCGTCCACTCATCCCTTCACTCATACCCTAATGGTCATTCATCCTCCAACCATCCCATGAAGTTCACCCATCGCACCACCCATCCCTGATGTCCATTCATCCAAATTTGTGCATTTACTTGGTGGAAGGCTTGTATTGCATATCTTGATGAACTTTGAACTTTATAGTTTTTATAAGGTGTAAAGACAGGTGATACTCATAGGTGTTTGCACATACACTGTACAAGAACTTAGATAATTAATTACTGTGGCTAAAATGTTTCCTATCGTGTTATGATTTTCAAGCACTATCCTCAAACTGCCTCGTGGTTGGTGAGTAAGGAGATTTAATAGAACTACAGTACCAGAACACGACCACAACACATGCATCCAAAATTGGATATTGTACAATTAGACACGTATAAATACGTTAATTATACACGTGCCTAATGTTGCACGCATGTGTACAGGACTCATTATGCCTGCATGCATAAAGTCAGGTACTGTGCGTCTCCCACTGCAAGCCTTCCGCTTAACAAGTGACGCTTATGTCCTTGATTGTCCGGCGCGCACGGTGCATATTCCGGCATCGCGAGCCTCCTCTATCTTGCGCCTCGAGGCAGAGAAAAGTGCATTATCCGCGCACAAACACACACGTCGACTAAGAATAGAACCACTCGCCCTTTTATACGCGATTATAAGATAGCTCTCGAGTCGGACGAAGAACAAATTCCCCGAACGCATGCGGGTGTTGCCTTTAGAAACTGCGTTGCACCACCATCGATGGTGAAATATACCTACACGTAGACTCGGCGGCGTATAAAGTAGCAAAGTGTTGTGGTCGACCCAGCCATGATAGCTCCCGTAAATCAGTAGGTGTTTGACAAAACGAAAAGTCGAGAGAGCAAAAACAAGTTGAGGCAGAGCGCTGCGCTCAACTGAACGACCGGCTCCGACTCATAAAACTATAGTGTTCAGGCTCTCGAGCCAAGTAATTTCCCCCAAAGCGTATACTGGGTATACGTTATTCGAGAAAGAATCCAGATGCATCGAACCCATAAAAGAAGTCAGCAAGTTTACTTCCCGTCTTAAAAGCAGGTCTAATGTCTACTGACGGCAGATTTTATTGGAAATTGGACTTGTAGCCACATTAACTGTCTAGCAGTAAGATAGGTGAACAGAAGAACAGTCTCAAGTGCTAGCTAGCTCCGAGAACAGCGATGGGCACGAAGTAATAGCAACCTTATTTTCTTACTCTGGGATCAAGAAGACGTGTACACAACCATTTCCCTCGCAGCTGATGGTTCCATCAACAGTGTACAGTAGTTGTACTAATTTAAATAGCAGAGTTCACTAGGAAACAGAATCCCTTAAATATGTGACCGTGCGTAGACAATCCTCCACATAGGCGGAACTATCAGTTTGCACAGACATTTCCCTAGTAGCTGATGTTTCCATCAACCTTTAATGATACAAGTGGTAAAAAAATAGTTCAGTACATAATTTACTAGTTCTGAGCGCAGACATACTCGATATATCTCGTTTCTGGATTGTATCTTGGTCTTGATACACGGCTCGTTTTTGACCAGTGCTCCCCCAATGACCCCCATATAATAGTTGCTGGTTCCACCATTCTGGTGCTATCTACATGTATACCCGCATGTTCGAGATTCTTACTCTTACTGAGACGATCGTACACTCTATCTTGAAAACTTACCTCTTTCAGTCTGTTATGATTAGTTTCTTCCAATGTTTCCTGTTGCCCAGCTTCAGTGTGCATTTCTGAACGTTTAATGTTTAATGGAACACAATCAAATTTCGGATTGATTGTATTGTATTGTATACCCTGCGACACGCTCCCCTCGAAAAGTGATCTTGACAGATACATTGGGTTAAGTGCCGCACGCATTAATTTCTGCGTCGGAGTTAATGCTCAACGTTCCCATCATGTTTCATCGTCTTTCATCGATCCGTGGAGTAGACCTGTTTATCTTGAAAAACTGCATGATGTAGGCCTCTGTAGCCTGGAATAAACCTAACTTCCTTGACGCCTTTTAATGAGACCCACATGCAGTGGACCGAAGACGAACTTTCCAATTACGTGTCGGTTGGTTAAAGAGGAATTGTATATAACTGCTATTTCTTCGGTTGAATTTCATGGAGTGGCGACAGCCGTTGTCTTGTTGGCTTTCGTTTCCTACTTAACCGTGCGGCTTTCCATATAACCAATCGTTTCCTTCCTTCATTCGATGCAGTGCTTTCTGTTTATTCATGGACCATATGCTTCGCCTATGACGTCGATACCGTCGAACCATCTCTCATCGCCTGTCTAATTCCAAAGCGGAGGAAGAACTCAAAAGTCTCCAGATACAGAGAGACAAAAACACACGCACATACATAGGGACATAGTTCAAAGAGGTGGCACGCACGCAGACACAGACTTTAAAGACTAAGAGGCTAAATAAGTGAGAGCAGAAGTGTATCCAACTGTTTAGGCTACGGAGTTTCTAAAAGCCCCAGGGAAGCGCCATGAAGCTTAAAGCAATAATACACAGCTAGAGAAAAGTTTGAAGTGCTTTAGTGAATTTCTGCTTAAAGTATTCTTAAAACATTGTTATTAATGTAACTGTTTTATGCACAAGGCATCAATAATTGATATCGACCCAAAACAAAACCGTTTAAGAACCGTCAGAACATAAATCTATTCCGAGTTCATACTCAGATGAACATTGGAGAGCGAAATGTTCGTTTTATACGATCCATTGCGCCTCCTCAGGGTTTGTCATTCTGTTTTTTTTTCAAAGAACGCGGAATCAGCCTTTTAACAGCTCATAATTTATACACATTTTACAAATTATTTACAAGTAATGTCTTACACAAATAGGGCCAGATGCATGAAGAGTATAAGCAAGTGAGTGAACGAGTGAGTAAGTAAGTAAGCCAGTATATTCTTTAATAGCCAATGATAACGGTGTATAAATTAGCCTATAATAGCTTCCTAACAATGAATCTTTTGCGCATCAGGCTTTCGGCTTGGAGGATTTTTGCGGTCATGGGTTCGGGAACGGAGGGAATAGGGTTTGATTCATTGGCCCAAATGAAGTGAAGAACAAGAAACAGGAGAGGTAGGGAAGCAGAGGTGACTGAAAAACAAAAGAGATTAGAGAGACACACGGAGACAGACAAGTAGGTGTATAGCTGAAATACGCGGATTGAAAGCAGAGAAATGAGGAGGATGCAGAAATTGGACAAGAATTCGTAAACACGGAAGAAAATCAAAGGTACTATGGATCAACTGTATAAAGTCCAAAATTAATAGTCTGAATAGGCAGACAGATAAGGATTTAGAGGCAGATCCATGGAAGGACAAGAGGGATAGAGAGAAAGACTGGCAGAGAAATAAGTGTATCCGGCGCCATTCTCTACGAATGACCTTTCAAATGCGACCCATTCTTCGCATCACAGACCCGTGTAACCGTCTTGCATGCACCGGAAATCGTCTGCACGTCTATAATTATTATTATAAGCATACAGACGCCTGCAATGCCCTGCATACGTCACCTCGTGCTAAGCGTATCACCACATCGTATCCGATTTCCGTTTTATCGCTCTATGGCCCATCTCTATGAGTTCTCCAGAAATTAACGGCTCTTCATATATATATACTATAGCGACGCCTCAACTCTATCCGTAAACGCACAATCATGAGTAATACCGTACTCGGGCTATATATAACCGCGCGAGGGCGCATTATAATGATTTGTGCGTTGCATCATATTCACGTGTATTGACGCCTAAATGTTGAACATGAACGTGGGTTTATTCGCTGTGATAAAAATACACTGGATGCTTTCTATTTTGGAATAACGGAAACAGAACTCGTCTGTAGGCCTATAGTAGGATATTGCTCTGTGCTGAATGTATTGGACTGAGATATTATGTGGAAAGTCTCGCTGTGCTTCGCAAAAGATTAGGTCTGTATTTCCCAAAAATGCAATATCCAAGCTTCAAATGTGCAGAAATTCAGTGGAAAAGCTACTCAAAATGGGCAAATAACATATTTATCCAATCGGCTTATTGGTTACTGACTGCGTGGGAGAAACAAGGAGATTTCCGAAAAGCTGCATCCATTGAATTGAATTCGAATATGTAAATTATAATCATAGTTGGTGTTGTCCCACGAAATAAATGTTTCAGTGCTTAAGCTAATTAATTTCTCTCAACTTCAAAATTGCTCAACACCCAAACACACGCAACATCTCCTCGGTTTCCGTCTCCCAGTGCTCCTCTGGCAACTGGAAAGTGTTGTTCAAGCGGTATCTCTGCACAACCTTTCTGACTTGACGCAGCGCTCAGGAATAGGCTGATGCCAAGCAATTAGCTTTAAAGTAGAGCTTCATAAATTTTCCTGTTCACATCTATGATCATGTCGAAATTATTCTCCAATAACAGCTAAACAGGCTAGTGCTTCAGATAAACCAATCTCTTTGTCTTCACCTCTATGTTAGAATAATAGAATATAGCTGAATGTTATAATATATCTCATTGCAGTCGAGATACGCTGAGAAGATATATAGGCCTAGTTATTTCATAGATAGCATCCGAGAAAACAAGGAATTAACAGACCAATGCTATCGTGTTTTCGCCACCGTGCTATATAAAACTCCCAAGTATCTTAGCGCCTGAAGAAAGAATGAAAGTGTTCGTCGAATTTCTCGGTACCGATTGGAAAAGTGACCGATGCAGTTTTTATCATTACACCACTCAAAACTGGCAGACAAAACAAAGATGTTCTGTCACAGGAGACAGGAAGCAACAGAACGAAAGTAATACGCAGCAAGGTCAAGGCAGTGGGCCACATAATTATATAGACGAACTATTGTGACTATTACATAATTTACATTACAAATAATTTATATTACAGCCTACTGTTGCATTATATTGCTATTACATTACAAGCCATCGCCATGTTTTGTTTAATTATTCCTCTACTGCATGGTCCATATGCATTTCTTTACAAGCAAGAGTTCCTCTACACTTGATCGTGTTTTTAAGAACGATGTTACACTTAGAAAGAAATACGACAACAGCAACAAAAACAACTGGAAACTTTCTACAGATCCCCGTACAAATAAACAATAAACTAACTGTAAGTAAGCATGAGCTGCTGAAGGAACTTGAACATTGAGTAACTATGTAAATATGTAAGTTAGTATTTTTTTATTAACCAGTTGCCCATCCCACTTCGTGTACAGATATATTATAAACACAAAAGTAATAATAAATGTTGTTTGCAACAAATAAGTAGATCTGATTCTGCTTAATGCGATTATATTAGGGCATGTAAACGCCAAAAGGTCTTCAATCGTTAATGTTACGGTATTATACGTGAATGAGTTGATGCCCTTCTCACAGCCTTTAAGTGGAGCTTTAGAAATTTGGAGGTTACGATTACGACTACTGAGTTGTTTCGTGTCATAACAGGCTTCGTTTATCTTTGTCCAGTAGACTTCCTTCTAGTCTTTGATTTAAAATCATAACAGCACCGTTAGCTAGTTTGTTAGAGAGTAGGTTGTGTCTCTAGCGGCTCTGTGTTGTGTTAGAAAGAGTGCGGATCGCGGTTCGCTTCCCAATGCTGGATTATTTCAGAGATTGAAATCTCGGGCTAGCGTGGTCCGTACACGGGGACCATATAACCTGGCGTGGCACCCATTGAAACGGATAGAGGTGGTGAAGGATCTCACCCGATCAACTCATTGAAAAATTAGCAGTGTTGTGGCTATATACAGTCGCTATATATTATAATCGTGTTAATTTGCGTTCACCCGTAATGTCCATCCTTCTGGAATAAGTTGCCTCGATTCCTAAGCCTCTCTTTGCACCTTTTCCGTAACCACCTGCAGATCATTTTCTTTGATCGCGGTTTCCAATTTTAAGATTCTGAACGTCTTTGATCAGTTTCTCTTGAAGTAGCGCTACATGTATTTGTGATTACTATAGAGCTCTTGCTTTCTCTTTAGAGGCACCTGTGAGCAATCGTATTCGTTTGAATGAGCACGACAGTCATTTTCCCACGATGTGTCACACACCACATAAATTTCTTTAGTGCAGAGATGAGCACTCTGCATTTAAAGACTGTATTCATTTCAGTTTTCTTTGAAAGCTTCCTGGAGTCAATGCTTTTATATGACACGTGCACCGCCACCAATACATCTTTATCAACTTCGCGAACCGGTAAACCTGATAATTACTTTCGGCCTATATATTTTGTTGAAAAGCCCCCGCTTTTTAATCTAGCTCTTGGCCCAGATTTCACGGGCCTTAGTCACACCTAATCTGTACGTGGCCGAGCGCGCGAGGCTTTGTCGGAACGGAAACGCGTTTCCCGAGCAAAATATCTCGTTACAGGGACCACTTCAGGTGAAAACAAGCATCGCTTTGGGGCGCAGTGGAGGCAAGCCATCGTCCGTCCTTCCGTCCGTCCTTCCGTCCGTCCTTCTGACTCTCTGGCAGTCACTGCAGTGAACCGTAAGTATGCCTCTGCTGCTTATGCAGCAAAGCTCTGCACAATGTGTGAGTTCCTCGGTGCTATGTATTAATATTGCCACACACATCAACTTCGGTGTAGGCAGGAGGGCGCAGGCATTCGCTTATGCGGACGCCCATACGATACAAGATGGTTTATCGGCCAGCTTCGACCTGGAACATCGGAATGGAGATAAAGGTATTTTTCTGCCATTGGAGAGATGATAGAGACGGGCGCTATATGAACGATGACTGACGCACGGAAAGTACGTTTCGATCACGTGCTGTCCAGCTGCGATGACTCATGCTACAGTGGATGACCTAGATATGCAACAAATAGAAGGCGTTCTAATAATTGTGGCTTCTTAAATGCATTACTACATACGTACATAATTATTAGCATACGTATACATGTATACCATACATGCATAGTATTACATACGTACATAAATACATACATGCATACATACATACATACATACATACACCATGAGCACTTTCATGCATACATACATACATACATACATACATGGCCTACACATAGTACACATGGACATAATGCATACACAGATATACACACATACATACATATATATAGACAGAGATGCGTCTTAGATACATAATATGTGTGGGCATACATTTATACATAAATACACAAAGCGAAGATAAGAGACACAGAGACACAGAGAGACACAGGGAGACACACAGAGAGCGCAATGTTAAAGGCGGTAAGGCGAGCGTAGGCGTCCTTTATTCCATGAAATTCCATTCTCACACCAATCAGCGTTGTATGTTTATTTAACTGCTTACTACTTGTGAGAAGCGGAACGGAAGATCCGTTTCAATCCCGCATGCTTCGCGAATACTTTCTCTGCAGTTAAAGCCAGCGCTTAGACCAGATAATTCTCTGGTGACATTGAGTTAAACCCTGATCCTTGCCTTTTTATAACAAAAACTTTCTGCCCCCTTAATGTCAATGCAATGTGGCAATGTACAATTCCAGTAACGCAAACTTTCTCGCTTATTTGAGACCCAAGACACTTCTTCCTTTTCAAACAAGTCTTTCAACAATTTCACCAGATACGTCAGGAAGGTTGACTAGCGAAAATGTCACTTTTTGCATAGCTTCTAGTCATGGTATTCTTCTCTCTGTTGTTTCTCCAGACTTTCTTAGCAGTTTCAACTGGACTTTCAATAGTCGCACTTTTTTGGCTGCCAACTACTAAGTAAGTAGTCTATCGCCCTGCTCACAAGTGCGCTATATATATAGACGAGAACATGCGCTCACACTCCGGTTATCCCTGCTTTATCTTTTCTGCAAACCGTGTTTAATACTACACAGTTACTGTAGGCCTATATTATTCAAGCGCGATGATAAAGACGCTGATAATTATGGAGTATGTATGTATGTATGTATATGGCCATTTATATAGCGCCTTATAAGAAACTCATGAAGGCGCTAAACGTGACTACCCAACAGATCTAAACAGATGCGACTAAAGTTTAAATGTTCCCTGAGCAGCGATGTTACGAATTGTTAATGGAAGGCTGTCGAGGTCCAATACATGAAAAGGCACGGTGCGCCCGCATCGATGTCGGGAGCGTGGGACCATCAAGTACCACGAGCTGCAGAGCGTAAGGATCGACGACCTGGCTGGCTGGAGACTGGAACACAGAGCTCCCTGATGTACTCTGGGGCTGCACCGATCATTGATGTTCGTCCCATGAGGATGATCTTGAAAGTTATCCTGTCCTCAACCGGGAGCCAGTGCAACGTGTCTCGCATATAGATTGAAATATGCGAGAATTTAGGCAGCTTTGCGACGACTCTGGAGGCGCAGTTGAGAACGGCAATTCCAGCTGTCGTATCCGAACAACTTTGGCAAACCACCGCGGACAAGTTGTATTGGTTGTGTTGTGTATTGTATCAGAGACATGGACCACCCGCAAGTAAAGATCCGATCAAATAAAATCTGATAAACCGACAGCGAATCGAATGTCGACGTCGAACGTTTGAACATTCTACGAATACATGCCATACATATATATTATATTCGCGCATACATACATATATATGCATACATATTCAAAGGATTCATTTATATTCAAGAAACTCGTTGTATAAGAAATATATATAGACCTATCATGCATATAATATAGCTTTAACAAAGGTATATATACTGTCGTTTAATCCTCTTGACACATGGCCTCTAGTTTCAGGTAGGCCTAATGGTAATGCGCCAAGATAAATCGCAAAGTAATAACATTGGGAATGCTCTTCTTGCTATCGTTCTACTCAGACGTCTCTTCTCTGTCCAAGCGCTATCTCGATTCTGTCGTCCAGAGCATTTCTTGGATTCTAGCGATTGGCGGGGTTTCCTGCAGTCTGAAATCAGATCTAAGATTGCCTTTGGTTTGGAGTTCCTTCACTAAGGATCGCTGGACCGTCTCGAACACTGGTTCAGAAATTCTGGTCCGCTGTCAATTGGTTCGCTACTTAACCAAGTAAATAAGTTCGAATTAACCAACCCAATTCGGCGCAAACTGTCTTCGACTGCGATGTTCCACAGTGCTGTGTACCGGATCCGCACCGTTGTACAATACACGTAATTCCAGATTGTTTATTATTTACTGTTACTGATAACTCTCCACATTGCCATTTCATTTGCTGGTGCTATCCAGGTAATCATTTGTAATCGTAATCTCCAAACTTCTAAAGCGCCACTCGAAAGCCCAGCGCAGGGCACCAGCTTATTCACGAGCGCCGAATTCATTCGGCCTGCATCTGAAGGCTACATGTCTAATCCTGCTGCCAACAACTTAATTTTGTATTCGGCGATGGATAGCAAGTAATTTGCTTCCTATTACTACCTTTTAGGCTTTCTATGACTGAATTCTCCCTCTTATGGGCAATGGGCATACGGCAACAATCTGCGAATTTGATCGGCTTCCATCTGTTTAGTGGCAGGCCTATCATGTTTGATGATCGTACTAAACTGTGCAGACAGTAACTGTCTATGTATCATAATAATTATGACTCCTATCTTTACCCCTATTTAATCTAAAGCAGTCAGGCTGTTCATCTGTGAAACAATGGTTACAGGATTTCATTTTAAAGAATTTTTCTCGTAGTCCATATTAAATCTCAGGTTCATATTTACATTTTCAACCACTCACATTGATTATAAATGAGACATTCCTTCAACTTGGACCCAGTGTCATAAGCGTAATTTTCTGAGGTACGAGATACGAGGGGTTGCCCGCACCTTTAACTTTATAATATCAATATACTGTATCCCCACTTTTTTCCATAATTATGAATAAACAATCTTTTCAGTATGAGCCTGGCAGTTAATAATAGGTTTTCACATTGACATTGATGCCATGGCTTGCTTCTGTTAACACAATTCCGATGTTTAGATATATAATCTGACCTGGTTTTCAGTCCCGACAAAGGCGGGACTGAAACCATAGGAAATGATATTTTGGGGTCATATAGTGCAGCTATCTTACTTTCGTTAAAACAGGTTGACGCAGTCCAGGCTAGATATATTTCAATGTCTTTGCCTATAATCAATATTTAAAATATCCAGGTCAACGTCATTTTATCTAAAACTGTCGTGTAATTGGTGGCTGCCTTGGTTGCAATCGCATCAAGGCCACCAGCTGGAAAATCTCAACCACTGAAGATCTCACAGTCAGCGACTGCTGACTTGGGAGTCGGTGGGATAGACAAGACTGCAGCGAAAAGATGATTAATGATGAATCTGACCTAGCCAATGTAACACACTAATGGTTATTCCTCTATAACAGGTGACGGAAATAAAATATAAACGATCAGCACCCTCTGCAGTCCTACCTATGGAGCGGCATAAAAGGTTGGGTATAGGCCTAGCCTATAATCGATTGAGCTACGCATAGTGAAGACGTCAGCTTTGATTCTGTTGTGAATTTTTGTGCCAACAATTATAACACTCACAGTGTAGATTCTACATAGCGACAGTTTCATTCGTCAGCGTTGAGTTAATTGTCACGCCTATGAAACGCCATTATGCAAAACATGTTAAGATGATTTTACATTATAAAAAAATCTTACATAGGTAGGTTAAAATCATTAACGTCTAATGCTTACCTACAGGCTATAGCTGGCTCCAGTCATCTCGAACAGCCTACATTCGTTATTAACATTACAATCTGACCTATCACCCCTCTCCTTTTTGTCTCTCACTCTTCTTAGCCCACCTCTCACGCCGCAACAACATGGCACCCCATCCAACAGTGCCTACAATTTCTGAACGGAATAGAACGGAAGGTGGTCACGGAGAACGTGTAGGAAGAAATGGGAAGCACAACATAATCTTTTGCCTGTGGGACTCAATGACCCTTATCTAGGAATGAACAAATCCTGTCCTGATTCCTCCTCTTCTGCTTATCTCTCTCGCTGCTAAAAAATCTAGACACCATCCACCGCAGCCGTCTGATTGTCCAACTGCCTGACCTTCGGATCTCGACCTGGAACGGAACTTGACCTTATCTGTCTATACATTTAATCTTGACTGAGCGCCTGTGAATTGGCTGGTTCCCGTGACATAGCGCTCTTCGAGGCATTTGAGACTACGATGGTTGTGCTATCATATGGCTTTGCACACGGACTCCTGTTGTGAAGTACCATTATATTGAGAAAGAGATCGCACATGCTTGCCAACCCCGAGAACCTTTTATGCCACACCCCGAATTTATTTTGGTCATATGGTCATTTGTCAGGCCACGTATTTTATTATTTTACGGGAGGTAGACCTTCATTCGCGCAATCAAGATTGAAAACAATTATCGATCATCATCATCATCATCATCATCATCATCATCATCATCATCATCATCATCATCATCATCATCATCATCACCATCATCATCATCATCATCATCATCACCACCACCACCACCACCATCATCATCATCATCATCACCACCACCAGCATCACCGTCATCACCGTCATCATTATTACTATCATCATCATCATCATCATCATCATCATCATCATCATCATCATCATCATCATCATCATCATCATCCAAGCTTTCCGATGATATTTCTGTTCTAAATAACATAGAGCATCAATTATGAGCTAGAGCAGATAGTGTCTCTTATCAAAATGCCGCTATATAAATTGCCATAATAAATGAAGTAAACAAATCACTTTCCGCATCACCGTATTTTTTTTATTATAGTTGCTATTTAACGGCCCTTTATATTAGGGAAAAATTGGATATTTTGTACACCCCTACTAAATAGAACAAACTTATGCCCATGCACACTATTGTGGGGAATACTTAGTCTTCTTATATCGGTCAATTGGGAATTTAACTCCCTCTTCTTAATAACGTGTGTGATTGTTTAAAGTTTAATTTCCTCATTGCATCAATTTACAGCAATGGAAGAACAGCCCATTAAGCCAACAAACTCCAAGATGCTGCTATGGTTACTAAGTGTGAGTGAGGTCATTTTCTTAGCTTCGGATGGGCGGCCATCATCACCATCGCCGTCTTAGCTACATTGTATGCACCGACAGTGCACGATCGTTCGACTGATTTTATAGCTTAGCTCGCTATTATGGTGCTGACGGATTAGTAACTTTCAAATAGCTTATCGTCCTAGTGGGGAATTTAGCTCCTGATGTATGCCCTGTAAACAACCTTCCTTGAACAATGACAGGAGCAAAGTAGCACCGAAAGAAGCTCATAATTGAAGCCATGGTAGGATCTATGTCTATGTTTCGAAGAAACATAATAATAATATTTTTTATAATAATAATAATAATAATAATAATATATATGAAATACATGTAGCATAGCTAAACCAATGCTGAGGCGTGCGCTCAATACACTGCAATACACTTTTATAATTTCTAAGACCCTGGGGGAATGAAGTACCTCAGGGCAAAAAAAATAATAATAATATCTAGGCTACCTCGGGCGAAAAAAAATAATAATAATATTATTATTATTATTATTATTATTATTATTATTATTATTATTATTATCTTTATAATAAAATAATAATAATATCTTTTCTTTAATAAGCGCCTGACAAACGCACTGCGCTGTACATTTACATGTTATGCCATTTAAATCTTAACTACTAACAGAACAATGCGGTTGACAAACCGCAACCGGTTACAGTTTACAATTATGCAATTGAAATAATACAGGAGAACACAAAATGACAGAAGACATAAATCTTAACTGCTAACAGAACAGACAGCCTGCAATACACGACGCTAATAGCAGCCTACAAAGCATGTCCGCCCTACGGAACTCGAACTCGGTAATTGTAATTGTAATTGTAATTGTAATTGTAATTGAACATTTGTATAGCGCCACTCAGAGATTCAGAGGCGCTCCCAACCCAGGGCTCTGACAAATAAAATAGTCTTCAGGCGTTTCCGAAACAGAGGAAGAGAAAGGACGAGGAGTACCTATCGCTCTCTATGCCAGTGTGTTATATAATGCGCTATCGGGCCCAGGTTCATTTACATTTTCAACCACTCATATTTCTTATAAATGAAACATTCCTTATATTCCTATATTATGGGAACAGTGCCAAGGAGGGTTTTGTTTGGAGAGGAAAATATGAGTGTACGAATTTCTTCACGTGTTGCTGGGTAAAAGTAGTTAAAAACAGAAGGTGTAGTAAGAGGATAGAGAAACTGTATCATGTGCAAAGACAGTTTTAACTTGATACCAGATATTTTGGGTGCAAATAAATTAATTAATTTATTGGCAATTTTGTGGATAGTTGATTGCACTGCAGGGGGTATGTATTTAACTTATCCACATGGCTAAGGTGAAGGGAAAATATCAGAGATTAAAATAGTTAAGCGTGCACACTTGGCAGTGAAACAACTTTTGGAACAAGTTAGCATCACTGCAGATTATATCCCATATACACACGTTTGGAAGACGAGAATGACATCGTTCTAGCTAACGTTTGCAGCGCCTAGCTTTCAGAAATACATGTAGCACAGTTCAACCAAGGCTACGGCAGGCGCTCAGCAACTATAATAACAGTATATCATACTCCTAAGACATAATTATCTCTTCAGCCATAAACATGTATGAGCAGCATAAAACGGCCTATCTAAATAAGTAATCGTCAGACATACGCATCCTCTGGGACGCGGACCAGAGGCGCAATGATACGTCGGATAGGCCTATCAGTAAGACAACCTATAATTTGCAATTGGGAATCGGTTGATAGGCCGAGAGAATTCGGGAAGGAACGAGAAGCAATGCTTACCGGACGATTCAGGGCTTCGGTAGAAAACGAGAGAGTCCATGATCCGTGCAGTCGAAAGGCCACGAAGTCACTGTCCGATCCTATTCGGAGGAATTTATCCAGTAGTTTTCGAGCATATATACAACGGCCGCCAGAATATTTACGTTAGTCTTACCGATCTTCTCGATCGACGCGCCCCCTGCCGTGCGCTGGTGGCCGGGCGGGTCTGGCCTGCACCGCCGACGCCGACGCCGGTGAGGAGGCGAAGGGCCCAAACGGCGGCGGCGTACAGACTGCCCCTGGCCTATTCACTCGCCCCGCTCGATGATCGCTCGCTCTCTGGCCCATGCTGTGGGTAAGAGGGACGGCGTTTGCGCAGCGCCACCATACATCAACGCAGAAAGTTGCAGACATGCACAGCTTAATCGAGTTGTTACCAGATGGCGTTTCACAGGGAAGAGATCCCACCGAGAACGGGACTCAGCCTCCT
>JACEVL010000921.1:483100-491377 GCA_020284085.1 Aporrectodea caliginosa
ACTTCCACATCCTGTTGTTGTTGTTTTTGAAAAACGAAGCTAAACATGATGAACAGCTCTGAGGCAGGTAAACGTCTTTTTCCCGACCTAATCTTCCTAATTTCTCTGCTAATGCTCCTTGCTGCTAGCCTACCTCGTAACGCAATGGTGCAAAACCCGTAGCCCGTGGGCCGCATGAGGCCCACCACAAGGTTTTATGCGGCCCGATTGCTTGTATTAGTCTAAAGCAGAATCTTGCTAACTTTTGGCATTGACAAGATTGCTAACAGCTAATGGACACATATACTCATATTATACACAGACTGATTTAACACTGAAACTCATTGAGACAAACGCTTGGAAATGAAAATTAAAATAAGTCCGGAATAACTTTTAACAAGATTCTCATGAAATAATTATTAAAAACGTCTGGAATGACCGCAGTATGCTGACGTTTCATTCATCATCGCAAGATATCCAAATCTACGTTAGAAGGTGGCAATTTACGCAAGGTTGTTCGGAATCACTTATATTACATAATTATGCGAGCAGGAGCTCTCTTTGATGAAGTTGAACAATTCAGCGCAGCCGAATCGACTAACTAACGAAACTCTTAATTCACAGATGCGATTCACCAAGACGACTTTCACACCTGACTTAAAGCGTTTGATAACTGCAATTCAGGCGAAATACGACCACACTGACGACAAGTACCGTAGCTATGATATGCCTTGTAAATATGCAAAGCGTTTTTAGATTTACCTAGTTAGGCCCTACTTTTAATATGTTTCTAACAACTGTTATATAATTTTATGAAAAATTATTTTAAAATTAGACATTTTTGACAAAACTACATTTCTGAGGTCGGGATAAAGCTGGAGAAGCGTCCTGTTGTGCCAAAAAAGGTTGTGCATCATTGTCGTAACGAATCAAGTGTGATTATTACTACTTTAAGGTAGTAAAGCGACATATTAAATGTCTGAAATCTGAATACATGTAATCATACAAACAAACAAAGACCTGCACATTAGCGTATACATGCACATACATACACATACATAAACAGGGCCAGATTAACATTTTGTAGGCTTGGTTTCAGGACTGCAAATAGTAGGCCCCAACTATATAAATGTTAAACCAAAATTGTTGACGAAATTTAAATTATAGAATAGATATTTAAGAATTTCGAACTGTCTGCTTTCATAATAGATACATACATACATACTTGCGTACGTACATTACACACATGTATACATAAATGCATACATAGATACAAACATACATACATGCATGATGATGATGATGATGATGATGATGATGATGATGATGATGATGATGATGATGTTGATGATGGCGACGACCACTACGACGACGATGAGGATCATGATGATGAATTCAGTATATTTATAGGACGTCTCTTCCAGATTTCTACTCAGAAGAGTTATAAGGCCACCCTCAGCTAAATATGATGGTGATTACGACGACAACGACGGTGGCGATGATGACGACGACGAAGATCTATTTGAGTTGTTGATTGTTATAATGACAATTACTTTATTAAATACAGACCTAATTACGCAGTCGAATCCAAGCATTAGTGCAACTACGGTTGAAACTAAGTCACATATGCGATTGAGATTAATGGACGAGACTAACAAAAGTAAGTAAAACGGATGGTAAACGAGACAGAAAGGGAGACAGGCAGACAGAGGCAAAGAGTAGATCCAATGAATTATTCCCTTCCAAACAGACGGCGCTTGTTTTCTCTGATCTGAAGCGAATTATCTTCCAAGTTTTAGTTGTTGTTGGTGAAAATTGTTTTTCTTTCTCTTTGAAGTGCATGTATACGACGTATGTATGTACATTGACCAACGAGAAACGTTCGTCTTCTCTGACAGCCAACGACGTACGGCCAACATTCCAACCATCATCCCACCGCTACAGCTACTGCTGCTGCTCTTCTACAACAACTGAGATACGCAAGGCGCCGCTTCCCTTCAACCCAGCCCCTTCGGGTGCTTTGTAGATGGCTTTCCGCCATGGTTGGCGCGGTAACTGGTACGCACCGAAGTCCCTCCCTCGTTGCCTTCCCGCTCTCAGACTCCGCAACAGCAGATGCTCTTGCGTGTGCATTTAGGACGAGGAGGATGCTGCAGCTCAGGGCAGCATCTGATTAGATACGGACACCTGTCGCTTTGTCTCCGAGTGGAACGAGAATCAAGATCTCAGAGGAATGCAGCTGGTTATTTATCATCCACAAACGGACTATTTCTTGTGAATTAAATTGGGAAATTTTGTAGCGCAATAGTTGCAAAGTAGGCCAATTGTAATTAGTTACTTCCATCGCTTTTCAGCCAACTGCGCACGAAACCGGGCTGTAATGAAGTCAATATCCTGAAGATCAGTCCGCTAAGATAAGAGAGGCAGCCTATAGGCGTAATGGATAAGCAACTTGAAAGAGCCTTAGAACGAAATAGTAGGCCTACTAATCGACGCTTCTCAAACTTTCTGATGCTGCGGACCGATAGCCTAATTGTTTACCAGTCTTACCGTGGACTGATGTTTTTCAATATCAGTTTTCATAAGTGACATGTTATAATAAAATTTAGATTTAATGACATTGACACTATGTATTAGAATTAAGTTATGCTAGTGCTAATGTTGCATATTGAAAACTGTTTATTCTGTATGAAAACTGTAGTATTATTTATGAATTATATTGGTTAAAGTTAACGACAAAAACAGTTTGCATAATGTATAGAATTTTTTTATATAATTTCAGTAGGATTCCGCTTATCATTCCGCTGCTCTGAAACCAATCCCTTGCGGACTGTTACCAGGTCGCGGACTGAATAAATGTAGGTCTGAATAGCACTGACATAAGTGACTGAGCAGAACGGATAGACACAGATAAAGATTCCAAAATCTAGGTAAAACAAGTGATAAAGCTCGTCCAACAAGAACATTTCCAGTTACTGTCAGCTACAAGTAAATGCAATAGGGAATTTATTAGTAGCCATCAGTAAATATAAGCAGACTAAGGTTGTGGTTGGTAGATGTTTTGGCTGAATGGGAAAAACAATGCCGTCAATCAAAAACAGATCAAACAGCCCTCGTGTGTTGCACCGTTGCACGGATCCATCAGATTCTAAGCTAATCTAACCCAATATATAACCTGATCTAATGTAATAAGTCAGTGAAAAAGTCAAGTTAAGGTGGGTGAGTAAACTGGGTATATTGAAGTGGATGGGTCTTACCCGGTTGGCCACATGGGTGAGAGCGCTCGTCCTATGCAACTCTGTTCGCGTGGTTGCCAGTTCGCATACCGATGGTGGCTTATTTAAGAGACTTGATCAGTGCGTACGCGGGAACCCTAGATGGCGTGACACCCATTCAAACGAACAGCAGTGGTTATAATAATAATAATAATAATAATAATAATAATAATAATAATAATAATAATAATAATAATAATAATAATAATAATAAAAACAATAATAATAATAATAATAATAATAATAATAATAATAATAATAATAATAATAATAATAATAATAATAATAATAACAACAACAACAACAATAATAATAATAATAATAATAATAATAATAATAATAATAATAATAATAATAATAATAATAATAATAATAATAATAATCTTTTTCTTTATTGAAGCGCCTGACAAACGCACTGCGCTGTACATTTACATGTTATGCAATTGAAACAATTCACAAGAACACAAATGACAGAAGACGTAAATCGTAACTACTAACAGAACAGACAGTCTGCAATACACGGCGCTAATAGCAGCCTACAAAGCATGTCTCTCCTACGGGGCTCGAACTCGGTATCTCTCGCTCTCTATGCCAGTGTGTTATCCAATGCGCTATCGGGCCCCCGATATGCACCTCAATGAACAGTTTACTTTACAGCTTTTTAAATAAAACTGTGCTCTATTAAGCGTCCGGGTACAGGCACACACTGTGACACACACCAGATAAATTAACTAAGATATGAGCGGGGTCGAGGCCTTACGGCTTACGCTCACTATAGATAGTGAGCTTACCTTTACATCAAAGAAGAACAAAATCAGTCCGTTATAAAGCCAATCCCGAGAACCAGCCTACAGGTATGAAGGGCTGTGTGACTTCATTTTATTAGCCTCTGCTTATGAGCGCGGGTGGCCAGTTCCATCTCTCGCCGTCTGATCTAACCCCCAACAGTGTAGGCCTACGTATGGCGTATGACGCCTCTGGCTTGTTAGTATACACACAGGGCTGTCGGTCTGACATCCCTGGTACTACCATGTTCTTAACACTTTTTATGGGTTTCTAAAATGCGCTTTATTAAAGTCTAGATACATACATACATACATACATACATACATACACACATACATACATACATGCATATACACATACGCACACATGCACACATACATACGTATATACATTACACATTCACACATACACGTATACATAGGTCTCCATACGTAAATACATACATTACACACACATATACAAACATGCACACACATACACACACTTACATACATACATGCATACATAGTATTACATACTGTACATACATACATACATACATACATACATACATACATACATACATACATACATACATACATACATACATACATACATACATACATACATACACACATGCATACATACAGACAGACATACTTATAGTCAGTGTACTACTGTACTTATTATATCTGAGTTGATTGAGGTGCGCAGGTGAAGCTGGACTCTTAAAACAAATTTCAGCCCTTGCGGCGATTTGAACCGCTGACCTTTCGGTTGAGAGTCCACCCACCGGTCACTCTGCATCAAAGAACTGACAGAATAACAGAATCGGGCAATGAATCCCAAGGCTTTGGACCTACCACCAAGAAGGTCCGAGAGACCGAGACCGGTCTGGTACTAGGTACAACAGAAATCATTGTCTTTTGAATGTGAACGCTGGTTGTTGAACTCCGCCTCTATACTGTACTCTGGTGGAGTCAGTCCCAAGCCAGGATTAAGGAGGAGGGCGACGCAAGTCATTTTTGTTATTACACAGCATCGTTAAATAGCTATTAACCAAACAACGCTGGTGGTTCTGTTGATTTAAATATCTTGTCAGCTGTATACGAGAGGTTTATAATGGATTTTTATATACACTTGATGTGCACTGTGTAAACACTGTAGTGCAGTAGGCATTAATATATGTATATGGATAAACAGAGTCCTTGTTGTGGATCAGGGCAGAGCATATTCTGATCTGTTTGCATTTTTTCTTAGGGAGATCAATGACAGGTGAATTACACGTAGTGGAGACGGCTTAAGATACCATGGCATTTACCAGTGAATCCGAGACCCCAAAGTGCCCAGCTCTCCTAATAACTGATGTAAGTTTACGTCAAATAACCTGGACTCCTGTCTAACGCTATAAGAGATAGTTTGATTAAGCACCACAAAATAAACAGTTTTTCCAAGGTAGCAAAAGTCAAGATATTAGGCACACGTTTGACCTATTCTACACTCTTACATTCCACAATATTCTGAATTAGGGCTAGGGTTAGGCAGGGTTAATGTTCCTAGAGGACAACGTTAAATAACTAATCAATTAGGAGGCCTAACTTCTATCGCGCCGGTGACTAATGCACAAAAAGCATCAAACGATGATGTAATGTAATGTAATGTAATGTAATAAAGCAACTTCTATTGCGCCGGTGTCTAATGCACAAGGCATCAACCGATGGCGCATCAAAACAATCCGTAATCAGGTCAACATCCAGAAGATCAGTCCGTAAGAGTCCGATGATGCACCAAAACTAAACCGAAAGCATAAATATTCAGAAGGTAAGTCTAAAGTCTAGATCAGAATGGGCGTTCGACGCTATTTGTCCTTTAGTACGACTTGGGAATTTTCGTTTATCTTAATTGTTTTTATTATTACGCCCCAGAAGAAGTAATTAATTCGCAGCTGAATTCACACTGGATTTTTGCCATGTTAGCTCTTCTTATCTTCTTATTTCTCTTCCATCAGTTTCCCGACGATGAGGCCCTTATGAAGCCTCTCCATGTTAGCTCTACTATTGTCCAAAGTTCCAAATTTAAAGCGATGCAATTTACCGGCGTCGTCGGCAATTAGACCTTAAACTTGGCTACCGAACTTTGACCTCCAATTGGTATATGTGGAAAACAAATCTGAAACGACGCATTGTTGCCCTTTAGAAATTTCGAGATTAAGATTACGACCCGAGAGTCGGATGCAATTCATAGTAGAGAGGGGAAATCCGACTAATGCTCTTGAGATTTATCTATGTGACCGTTACATTACATCACAGAGACCAAGACAATGACCAATTCAGAGACCAAAGCAGAGACCAAAACAGAGTGCAAGACAGAGACCAAGACAAAGACCAAGACAGAGACTGTTGATACGAAAGCCGATACCTGGCTAAAATTAAGAAACCTTCCTGGAAACGACTTTGCCACCATCCATTACATCGCATCACACCAAATTACATCCCATCGCATAATATCACATTACACTGCATTATCGCAGGTGCATAGTCCTACAGGTGTAGACCGTAGACATGTGTTGTTAATCACGGCGCCACAGGACTTGTATTTTTCCCCAGCCGTCGAGTTGTGGAAGGAGGCTGAGTCCCGTTCTCGGTGGGATCTCTTCCCTGTGAAACGCCATCTGGTAACAACTCGATTAAGCTGTGCATGTCTGCAACTTTCTGCGTTGATGTATGGTGGCGCTGTGCAAACGCCGTCCCTCTTACCCACAGCATGGGCCAGCGAGCGAGCGATCATCGAGCGGGGCGAGTGAATAGGCCAGGGGCAGTCTGTGCGCCGCCGCCGCCGTTCGGGCCCTTCGCCTCCTCACCGGCGTCGGCGTCGGCGTCGGCGGTGCAGGCCAGACCTGCCCGGCCGCCAGCGCACGGCAGGGGGCGCGTCGATCGAGAAGATCGGTAAGACTAACGTAAATATTCTGGCGGTCGTTGTATATATGCTCGAAAACTAGTGGATAAATTCCTCCGAATAGGATCGGACAGTGACTTCGTGGCCTTTCGACTGCACGGATCATGGACTCTCTCGTTTTCTACCGAAGCCCTGAATCGTCCGGTAAGCATTGCTTCTCGTTTCTTGCATTCTATCAACCGATTCCCAATTGCAAATTATAGGCTGCGCTACTGATCCGACGTATCATTGCGCCTCTGGTCCGCGTCCCAGAGGATGCGTATGTCGGAAGATTACATATTTAGATAGGCCGTTCTATGCTGCACATCATGATTGTATATGGCTGAAGAGATATGTCTTAGGTGTATGATATACTGTTATTATAGTTGCTGAGCGCCTGCCATAGCCTTGGTTTAACTGTACATGTATTTCTGAAAGCTAGGCGCTGCACACGTTTGCTTGAACGTTGCCATTCTCGTCTTCCAAACGTGTGTATATGAGATTTAATCAGCAGTGATGCTAACTTGTTCCAAAAGTTGTTTTATCTCCCAAGTGTGCACGCCTAACTATTTTAATCTCTGATATTTTCCCTCACCTTAGCCACGTGGACAAGTTAAATGCATAGCCTACTCGATACAGTGCAATCAAATATCCACGAACTTGCCAATAAATTAATGAATTTATCTGCACTCAAAATATCTGGTATCAAGTTAAAACTGTCTTTGCACATGTTAAAGTTTCTCTATCCGAATTCTACACCTTCTGTTTTAGCAACTTTCAATCAGCAACACTTACAGAAATTCGTACACAATTTTTTCTTCACCAAACAAAACTCTCTCCTTGACACTGCTCCTCTGTCTCTTTGAAACAAATGTTTCTATGACATTGATCCAACCAAAACTTCAATTATTAGCTTCTTCCCGTGCTCCTTTGCTCTTGCCATTGTCCGTGGAAGGTTGTTTACAGTAATTAGGCTACATCTGGAGTTAAATTCTCCACTAGGACGAGGAGCTGTTTGAAGGTTACTAATCTATTAGCACACTTAGCGAGCTGAGCAAAATAAAATCAGTAGAACGATCGTGCACTGTTTGTGCATAGATCAGACGGCGAAGGTGATGATGACCGCCCATCCGAAGCAAAGAATATGACCTCACTAACACTCAGTAACCATAGCGGCATCTTGGAGTTTGTTGGCTTAATTGGCTGTTCTTCCATTGCTGTAAATTGATGCAATGAGGAAATGAAACTGTACCCGCGTAATATACAATCACACACGTTATTAAGAAGAAGGAGTTAAATTCACAATTGACCGATATAAGACTAA
>JACEVL010000922.1:0-95000 GCA_020284085.1 Aporrectodea caliginosa
AAAACGTTCTACGTTGGATTTATAATCGCACTGTTGATACGATACTAACGTTAACCATTCAATCCCAGTCGATCGTAAGTTGAAACGACGTGACTTTCGATAGTCCTCTGAAGTTTGCAACGTTCGCTACACTATAACTCAACGAAGTGTGTCAGCGGACACTTCCTAACAGTAATCCCTCTACTGATCGTCTCTCGATCAACAAATTACCAAAACTTGTTGTCCGATCAGGAGTTTGTTTGATGAACTGCCTCGTACGACTACCGAAGCCATTCGCAGTCAACAACAACACTCACTCGATTCTGCATTCCGGGCGTGAAGGCGCCAAACCGCGGTTCATTTGGCAGACGACAATTCTCAACCGTCCGTATTTTAATTCAACCAATCACGTCTCGACAGCATCGTCACGGATTAATCCAGCACCACAGGTTATCCCCGAAGCCTAGCTAAATATTATTATTATCGCTGGTTCTGACGCTGGTTCTATTAATTAAATGAATAATTAATCCTATACACTACTACATCCTAACAATTACTGCAGCCTTGCCCCTTAACTGTACATGCATATATAATATTATATATATAAGATCGGGTATCTACAGCACTTAGTAATATAGTTTGTGTGCGTCTCAAGGACATTCGCTACATTTATATATGAGTATGTGTGATCCCAGTCATCCCGCCTTCACACCACGTTGTGTCCTTTATTGAGTCTTTGTAATGGATTGCTTGGAGATTTCTTGAACATTCACTTTGATTTATTCATTATACATTTGGCTGACTGAGATTGATGGCTGACTGTGTGACTGACGAATTACCTGAATAAATTGTCACACTGACTACTTTTTAAAATAGTCAGTAAAATTGCTTGAAAAGGAATTGGCTGGCTGGCTGATCTGCTGCTAACTAACTGGTTGACTAGATAACAGAATATTGATGTCATCTTAATTTAGTGTTGTTCGTAGTTTTGATTGCTCTTAAAAATATGAATAAATCTATGAATCTTCCATGGTTGACGGGTAGTAGAAGCATGAGTGCATGGGTAATCCATTGAGTTGATTACTAGAGCAAAGAGGCTAACTGATTGGTGCTGTAGGAAATGGTCCTAGTGTCCTTGCTTGGCATGTGAAACCTGCCTAGTCCTTGTGGGGTCATTGTGCTGCATTTGACCTCCTCCTCTCCTGTGGTTGTTGATTAGTTGGCTGTAGCTAAGAGACATCACAGACATGGGTGGAAGTTTTATGGTGGTATAATCGTTGCCAGCTGCTGTCACTTGCCACCTCTTCCTGTTTACATTGGTCCATGGATTCTTTTATCTACCTTCTTCCGGTTCTCTGCCCTCAGGTGGGTTCATGAGTTTACCTCCCCCCCCTGAGCTTCTTCTAAAGGCAGGGTCATGCTTGAGCTTCTTCTCTAAAGGCAGGGTCATGACTTTACTCCTCTGGTCTGATCTTCTTCTCTAAAGGCTAAAGTCAGGTTCATGACTTCACTCCTCCTGTCCTGAGCTTCTTCTTTGAGCCTGCTCTATCCAACCTTCATCATCCAGTAGCATCTGTCTGGGTCTTCCTCCTGTTTTCTTTCTCTCCATTTTGCTTTCAATTAGCGATAAGGGGATTCCTATATATTTGCCCCTAAATATATGTAGGAGTTCACTCATATGTCCTGTTGTTGAATGGCTTCTTACCATATTCCTTTGCCCTGGGTGGGGGAGGGGGGGTACCATATTCATTTGCCCTGGGTGGGGGAGGGGGTTGGTACCATGTTCATTTGCCCTGGGTTTGGCCTTGAACTTGTTTGGGTGTTTTTGGTGGATGTGTGAATGACAATGGAAGCTGGTGGTAGGGTGATAGATGTGGCCGACTGGTTAGAGCGCTTGACCTGTAATGTGGGGAGTACAGGTTCGATCCTCGTCCAGGGCTGTTGCTGTGTAGGGACTGTGAGCAAGTGTCCTTGGCAAACAATTGCTCTGCAGTATAATTGCATCTGTGTGGCCGAGACTGTGCACTTCTGAGCTTTGGGCCACCTTTGGAGGAAGGGCGATATCAAAGGCAGATGTATTATATTGTACTGTTTAGATGGTTAAATGGATAATATTCTGGATAATTACCTATATGTGTCTAGGTGGACTTACAGTGGTAACAGAGTAAGCGTTTGGAGAAGTGGTTAAGTGCGACGTTGAGTATCCTGACTGTTGAGCTGTTTCTATAAAGATGGCTGCATGTGCAATTGTGCATTGACCAGATGAAGCCAGAGAAATCCTACAAGAACCAGGAAAGGCTGGCCATCTTAACCCTTTAACCGCCGCAAGCCAAGAAATCCGGGCGCCGCACCATATTGGTAAAAATAACGTAATTTTTGTGGCTTATTGTTAGTTGCGTAATTATTTTTTGACATTTGCTGATCACGTATAAACCAACATAACAGCACATATTTACTCAGATCTATTATTGTTCCACAGGCTATTGTCTGTCTGTAGTGTAGGTAGTCATACAACCGACAGCTGGAGTACCAGTTGTCCATGAACACTGTTCGACCACTGTCCAGTAGAGGAAGTGCAAGATATATAACAATCTTCTCAGTAATGCCAAAGTTCTTGCATTCTGCCGGTAAATGGATGTTTGCAGGTCCTAAAACTGCTTGTAAGACTTCTTCGCTTGTAAACTTCCGTTTCGCCATTTTGTACTTTTACTATACGTCACCGGTTGCATAGCGATCAGACCGGAAGTAGCCGGGGTTAAAAAAATTCCGTCCAAATATAGCCTCTGACATCCTCTGGTAATATAATATGCGCCATACTTCATGAAATACGCCACGCCAGCACTATGTTGAGTCATTATGTTTATGCCGGATTAATCCGGCGCTAAGGCGTGAGGATTTTTAGCTGGCGCCGGATATATCCGGCATTATGGCGGTTAAGCGGTTAAATGCTGTCGTTTACTCAATCAATTTGTTCTCGTGACTTGTTGATCTGCTGCTGACTAACTGGTTGTATGTTTTCCCTGTATTCACTTTCACTTGTGACTATTTATCTGTCATAAAGTGTAAATAAGTGATTACTTTTTTCAATATGACTGAATCAATTGTTGGTTTCCTCATTACTTATTTACTGGCTGACTTAACAGACCTGCAGGCTATGATAGATTTATAGGTATCTGCCTTAGTGATTTGGCTTTGTGTTTATGGGAGTTTGTTAGTTTGTGTGTGTGTGTGTGTGTGTGTGTGTGTGTGTGTGTGTGTGTGTGCATGTATGCTAAATATAGAGAGCTGTGACTCTTAATGGAGTTATCTTGTTTTCGTGATGACATGATCCGTTCTCCTTCTTGCTGAGTTGTTTGAGAATGAATTTCCAGCAGTCGTTATACTGTTGCATCCATTGGTAATGCTGCTGCTGCTGCTGCAGTGAGGACAATTTTCTTTCCGGATGACCACTGGAGATGGGAGGGACGTTGTCTGGAAGTAATTGCCTGCTTTGCATAATGTCCCCATGCACTATTTGTATTCCAGTTTGCTGATTTGTAGATGCCCTGATCGACCCTTTATCAGTGCTGGATGGGCTACAAATTACTTCTGTGCCTTAGAAGATGTTGATGGCTGGATGATGGATGGATGGATGGAAGGATGGGTGGATGGATGGATGGATAGACAGGTGGATGGATGCTTTTGATAATAATTTTGATATTTATTGATAATAATTTGATATTCATTTTATGCGTAATTGAGCTTAAAATGAATTGAAGCAAGCAATTGAAGCAATAAATTTATGAAATTCTAATGCCTGGTCTATTTGACCTTGACAGCATTTTATCTAACCATTTGTTTTTGTTTACATTGTTTTGTTGCTTGCTGTTCATTGTTGCTGAAATATATTACAATGCATAGAGTAAACCCTGTGACTATACAACAGAAACTGTCAGAACTCTGTTAAGCACTCCTAACACTGTTTTGCTAAATGTGTGCTTCAGAATATATTATCTGGTTACAGTTTCTTTGCTCCCCCAGTCCCCTTCCCCCAACTGCCAGCTACAGTGCAAAAGTTACTGAGGAGTCCTTGGGAGAGAAGAAAGCCACAGCGACCTTTTCTTGACCTTTTGTTAACGACCACTTACACACAAGACCATTCTGAAATACAGTAGTCACTAGTGTATGGTCTACTCAAGTCTTAGTTTGGCTAGAAAGATGCGAAGGCACTTGCACTGTGGCCTGTAGGGCTTAAAACCAGTTGCATTAGGGACAATGGTCTCATCCGCATTGAGGAAGCTGTGCACAGCTGATGCAGGCTGCTGCATAGCAAGTTCAGGACTGTAAGTCATTTTTACAGATCCCTCTGTTAACTAGGTGTCATTGGGAGCTACGGTATGGCTGCACCTTAACCGAATTTGCTTGTAAATGGACCACACACATAAATGTGCCACCACTGTTCTTGCTTCAGACTACAATGCATCATACATGTAAAAGACCATCACACTATTGTTGTATAATGATGAGTACCACAGATATGATGCAAATGAACAGTTTAGTCAAAAAAGTATCCATGCATCATATATAGAGAGGAATGGTCATGTGATTTTCTTTTGGGATGGATTACCATAGGTAACGTAATAGAATTAGCATAGATCACCAATCACCATCATTGTCATCAGTTCCTCACGCCACATTGTGTTTGGTAGCAATGGGTAGCAATAAATGATTTCTTTCTATTCAGTTATGTGTCATATCCATTATCCAGTGCTGTCTTCTTGTTTAGGCAAAGTGTTTCTACGTAACTTTTCTATATTCTCTCTTCTTCAGTGGTGATTGTCCTTTGTTTCTGTTGCTTAATTTTGTGCATGGTGTGAGATTCTGTGCACTTGAACAAACCTTTCAGTCTGTCTGTCTGTATATCTTTCTGTTTGTCTGAATGACTTTATCCAGTAGAATTGTCTGCATGTCCCAGGGCTGTGGTATTTCTTAATTTCAATTTTTCAGTCTTAGGTCTGTGCATTTTATTATAACCAAATCAATTCTGTTGTAAGAATTTTTTGTTAGCCTACATAAGGGTTGTAAAAGAGTACAGCAGTAAAAACATGTAGAATTTGTTGCGTAATTGTTGCTACTGGTTTTCTACCAGCTCTTGTTGTGAGTCACCGTGTACTAGGCCCATATGTAAGGTTTTTATCTTTATCTGAGTGTTCATGAGAACATGCTCGGCTTAACCCTAGAGTGCTCTTTGGTGAAAACGGCAGTTGTTCTATTTTGGTCCTTGGCTGAACTAATTTGCCTCACGAAAGATTTGTTAGGACCTGTGCAAAAATTAAAAAAGTTTCTGTTTTATTAGATTCAATATTTTGTTTCTTGGTACATTTATTAGTGTAAAAAGCCCGAAAAGAGATTATGTGAATACACTGATCCAAGTGATGTTGCAGTTGGTTCATTTGAACTAAGTACTGATCAGTGAGTCATCCTCTTTAAAAGCATGGAGTCAAATCAGGAAGCGGCAGTTTAAGTGTCTGCAGCAGTCCTGCCCCCCCCCCGCCACTTCAACCAGAACACCCATCATCAATTGCGGATGAAACCTTTGTCTTCTGCTGATGAATGTCTTTAATTAATGCTTGGACTACCAAGTGTTGTGAATTTTTATTGACAGTGCACAGAGTTTGTTGGAGAGGGGTCTAGAAAGTACATGGATGTTGGAGGAGTCCAGTCAGACATTTAGATGATGTCTGATAGCTTCGGCTTGTTGGCAGTGTAGGATTTGCTGGAACTAAATGAGAATAGATTATTCATGGACTGGAGTCCAGTTTAACGTTGGGTTCTGTTGAATTGGGGATTGGACTGAATGTCAATGTTTTGTAATATTGCTGCTGAATTAGGATCTATGATTTCATCAGATTTTGGATAGAATGGGTATTGGTAAATTGGGATACAACTGCTGTCAATGTTGGTAGAGTTGTTCGTGAATTGGGATCGTGGTGTTCAATGGGTGTGCTGATGTTATTAATAATGAAACTGTTTCTGAAGACTGATGGTTAAGAGCCCTTGTCAGTTATTCTCAGAATTCTTATGAGTCAGGTTGAAGTAATGCTGATAGACTCAGGGACAGATAGACAGAGACAAAGAGAGGGAGGGGGAGAGAGAGGAGAGAGAGAGACAGAGAGAGTTTGCCTCTCTGAATGTGGCCTGTGTTGTGGCCTTCCCCACCTCTGCGTAGTAGGAGGCAGACTGAGATGTGTTAGCTTCAGCCTTCTCAGTGCTCCATGATCCAAACAAAGTTGGTTGATGTCAGCTGGGAAGAGAAGAGATTAGCAGCTTAGCAGCCACAGGCTCTGAATGTGGATGCTTACATTCATCTGATTAATTCTCTGGGGTTAACGGCTGTGGTAAATGGCCGAAGAGATTAACACAGTGTTAAGGTTAAGGATTATGATAGCTAGTGGACTTGAGTGGGTTCTGTAATGCACGTGACATGTATGATGTAAGTTCATGGACCTGCTGACTGGTGACTCTTTGCTCTGGTTTACATTGAAGCCATGTTTGAACCAGTTTAGAGTAGGCATCTAATTTGGTAAGGTAAAGTAGGGAGCTGTTGTTACATTTTTGATCAGCTGTAGTAGCATCTTGAAGCTGTTCTTAACTGAATGAAACTTAATAGTAAACCAGTTGACCAGGATTTAGTTATGATGTCAGTGTGGGTGGCTATGAATGGAATATTAATAGTAGTCCTACGTTATCATGCATCAGTAGTGCTTTTAAGTATTCAAGTATTCAAACCTTCTGCTCATTATGGTTCAGTTCTTGTGCAAGAAGCTAATTCATTAGTCACAGCTGCAGTGGCCTACACATCTACCAAAACAAACACCAAACACACACACATACACACACACACACACACACACATGCACATACTTCAGTGGTTGAGTCTGGGTTAGAGTTCACATGAGGAAGGCCCTTCATGTTATTTGAAGCTGTCATGTTTCCTTTCTTGCCAGTAGGTGAAACTATTGTTCATTTAATACAATCTTGTTTTTGCTTCAGAACATGGGTTGTGCATGAGATATATTTGTGCAGTCAATACTTTGTTTCAATTAGAATTTGTCACAATTTGACCCATGGACTGCAAACAAGGACAAGGTTCACTTGCATTCATTTGATAATCATTAAATGCGGATGTATTAATAATAAAGTTATCAGCTATCCATTTGCTCTGTTCAAGTCAGAGTATGGTTGTTGTCACCTATCTATGTGAATGGATATTCTTTATTGAAACCAACTGCTACTACATTTTGGTATACAAAAAAATTAAGCCTACAAAGAACACTACGCTGTACAGTCTGCCATTATGTCCCAGATTGTCCCGTATAGGCCCACATTCCAACGCTCGGCTCCATACAGTCAAGTCTCAGGGGACACTGATATGGAATGCAATCCCTTCCAATATACTCATGTCTAATAATTTGTTCATCTTTAAAAAAAGATTACGTACACACCTTTTATCTGTATAACATCTACACATTATCGTGAATGGCACAAAGCCGCATTTAGTTAAGTTCTTAGTTAAGATTATAATTTAATAAGTTTTTCTTCTCATGGAATGATTTGATTTAATTAGGCCCTTACCATTATATCTCTTTCTTTCACAGGCCAATAATGAATTGAGTTTATAGAGTACAAAGGCACGGGGACCCTACTTAAGCGGGACTAACATCCCTTCTGGGTTTCCCTTTTGCTACCCTGGTTTCTTTTTCTTTATGTCGTTATGTGATATATATTGTTGTTATGTTTTTGGATTGCAATTAGATATATATTTCTGTTATGTGTTTTTGGGTTGCAATAAATAAATTGATTTGAATTGATTTGATAGATTATCTTACCCACTTGGGCACCTGCATAATGCATATAGGGGCAAGAGAGGTACTTTACCCTCCTGGAAAATTGACACCTATTTGAGCCATTATTTTTTGGTGTTTAAATAATTTCTTTGCAGTGAAGTACTAATGGTATTAATGATACACAAGAATGAAACTCAGATATTTAACTTTAAGTAAGAATACAAAATTTCTATAAAATTACTGATGTTCTTAATTTCCTGATTTGCATTTTGCAAGCTGTTGCTAAAAAAATTAACTGTGACCATCGTGTTTTGCCCCTCCTGAAAAATATCTTTGGGCGCCCATGCTTACCCATTACCCATTAAGATGCTGTGGAGTCTTTATTTATTATTTGGAATTTGATGGCATCTTGGAAAGTGTGTGTGTATGAGCCACTTGTAGGGTAATGATTGCAATTTCCATAAAAAACTGTAAGAGAGATGTGATGAATGCATGTGGGAAGATGTGTGGGTGGAGTAATCCAGTGTGGAAGCCACAGCACAACCGGAAACAGCCAACATAATAGTCCAATTTGTTTGCCGCAATGACATTTTTGATGCACCAAAGCACGCTGGTAACAAGATGATGATCGGTTTCATAATCATTCCACTGAAGCTCTTGATTTGAGGAAGAAGAAGATGACCAGCCGCCATCAACCGAGGCCGGAAATGTAGCTAAGGATATGATCAGTGTTTGTAGATTCATGTTTCAGCCTGGACATAATATGAGGACATGGTTCCTATTACTTGCTGTCTGATCCTCGTATCAACATTTTTCAGTTGATTATACCGTATTTTCGCGGATATAACACGCGGGTTGTACAAAGTTTCACAAACCACGCACCCTAGCTGCGGGGTATAATCGTTGGCGTGTTATATAAATTAAATTTTACACACCCAAATTTTGTACTGGATTATTTTCAGGTCATGGTCAGAAATGCAATAAAAAGTTTTTTACAGACAATACGGAGGCATGGACGGCGAAGAATCGACAAAAAATGAAGTCCGACCTTTGCCGTATACACTCTAGCATTTCGCGATTTTTTATGGAGAATTTCGGAGCAGTAATTCGGGATTCGCAATATATTCAAGAAAAATCTAAATTTAACTTTTATCACACAAAATATATAACCTACTGGAGTCATTTGAAGCTTTCAAAACTATATTCGATTGCAATTACCGGCAATTATTGTTTCTTGTAAACACATTGCCGCCATTAGACTGCTTCCCTGTTCTTCCGGTAGACTGTTTCCCCGCAGTCCTCGTAAGTAAGGTGTATGTAGTTATTATTGAGAAGCACTAGCAAACGTATATCTTGTAATTTACGGCGTCATGCCTATAACAAATCTGATAATCGACCAATAATACGGGAATTTTATTGAAATCGCTGATAGATGCGTAGGTATATATAGAGTCATTTACGCCTCGTGTGCATATTTTACGTCAATCACATGACCTGTCCAAGCTATTAAAAATTTGTGATGTGTTCAATTTGTATTATAATTATGTGATAGAACCTTTATTATTCGTTTCAAAAATAAATTTTCATTATCCTCATAGTTTCTTGTTAGTTATAAAATTTATCTATAACTAAGTGGAACCAACACCTGAAGAAATTAATGAACTGCTTTCCCTGGGACTACAAGTCCAAGGTTTGCCAGTGATTATTCTGACAATGCATTTGACGGAGTTTAGTAAAGTACATTATTTATAACTTTAGAAGACTTGACCTTCAAAGCTAATTGTCCAATTTTAAACACCTGGACAAGATTTAATGACAAAATGACTAGAAGCAGCACACACTTAAACAAGGTTTGGCCTTCTAATTTCGTGAGAATTTCGGAAATCATTCCTCACGTATATTCGCTATAATCTCCAAACAGGAAACACCTTACCTTGAGAAGATATCAGTAAAGAAGTAGGAACAAGGTAATTTTCGCTTACAGGTTTTAAATTTTCATTTTTTGCAAGAATCTTCACTTTCTTTAGAAAAGGAATTTTGATCAAATAGACAATTTTAATTTGCGTATAATAGAATGAGCTATGACTATATCCAGTAAAAGAAGTTATATAAGGAAATCAACATTAACGCTAGTGCAAACGATCGATTTTTATTACCTGGTAGGTGGACGTACGAAAATGCGTGCGTGTTATAATCAGGTGCGTGATATATAATTCAATTTTTACTGAAATCCCTAAAAGTAGCGGGTTAAAGTCGAGTGCGTGTTATATTCGCGTGCGTGTTATATCCGCGAAAATACGGTAGTTATTTTATAGTTGAGTTCACTAGAGGGCAGTAGTGCAAGATCTCTTGCATTGTTATTTGGTCTTTGGCAGAAATCCTAAGTCCTCACCGCTGGGTTATCAGTCCAGCATCCTAACCACTAGACTATTGAGCCACCAGTTGAGCACTGCACGGATTGTTGACTTTATCAATGATCGACTGAATGACTGACTGACTAGTATAGGGAATGATGTTTTTAGTTTCAAGTATTCAGTCTCCAATGTTAGTGGGTGGTAGTGGCAGCAGATAAATATCTGTTTGTAAGACATATTATATCCTACCAGGTTATTTTGGTCTGGAGAGATTTGTTTTGTCAAAGAGGAAGAGCTGCAAAATCTTGGTTTTTCTTTCTTTATACTGATGTCTCTGATATGTTCTGACAGTTCAAATTGCACACTGTACTGCAAATAAGCCTTTTCTTGCATAAATTTTGAATCGAATAAAAAAATGAATTGCCAACAGATGTGTTGAATAATTTTGTGGCTTTTAGGGATGCATGAGATATATGCCTGTGGTATAGATAAGTAAGGGCATACAGGAAGATTTTGTCTGCTTTAAAGACAGACCCTTAAAGACCCAGTTCTTTACAGGCAAGGGAGGTAGCCAGTCACAGACATCCTAGATTGAAATGGACGTCATAACAAGAATATAACAAATTTAGCTGAGAGACAGAACAGAAAACTTCAGAATCATGCTACAACACATAGAACTGCAGCCCCAAAGTATTTAACTAAGTGGCTGGATTGAAGAAGTCCCTTTGATCGCCATAGCAACACACAAGGCATTCATTAACTGAGCTCTCCTACAAAGCAAGTCCTATGCAAACTGTCAAACTTCAATCACTTCAGGCTCGCCTGTGTCCCTATAAATGAAGCATTGCCTTGTCATGGAATGGCCCATTCCAAAGAGGACTTGCCCATTCCAAAGAAGACTTGCCTATTACAAAGAGGACTTGCCCACTACAAAGAGGACTTGCCCATTACAAAGAGGACTTGCCCACTCCAAAGGGATTTGCCCATTCCAAAGAGAACTTGACTATTACAAAGAGGACTTGCCCATTACAAAGAGACTTGCCCACTCCAAAGAGGATTTGCCCACTCCAAAGAGGACTTGCCCACTCCAAAGAGGACTTGCCCATTCCAAAGAAGACTTGCCTATTACAAAGAGGACTTGCCCATTACAAAGAGGACTTGCCCATTACAAAGAGGACTTGCCCACTCCAAAGGGATTTGCCCATTCACTTGACTATTACAAAGAGGACTTACCCATTACAAAGAGACTTGCCCACTCCAAAGAGGATTTGCCCACTCCAAAGTGGACTTGCCCATTCACATTACCAAAGTTTTACTATGTATTAAGTTGAAAATGTAAAACATGGCAGTGTGACTTGATATCTGGAATATGTGAATAATTGGGATTTCTGCCAAGGTCAGCAAATGTCATCCTGGAACTTACTACCAGGTTCCATCAATGACACCAATCTTTCCTCTGGAAGTTTGCCAAAAGTTTGTATTAAAACGTTTCTCTGGCTTTTTGTTATTGCTTTTTGTAAATGCAAGACATCTAAGTAAACCATTTTATGTCTGCATTTCTCTTCCTGTCCTATAGACTGTTTATCTAAAAATCAGATTATTTTACTTATATTCACTCATGAAATGTGTGATTTAAAATTGGGTTAAACTTAGAAAAGCATGGGACAGTTGGCTGTTATTAGATTTGTTAATACTGTTGCTGTAGTTTGTGCCAACTTGTTGTGCTAAGAGTTGCTAATGTATTCTATTATACCAGGCTTACTTTCTTAATGGTTGTAAGTACTGTGAAAATGCCTTATACATGGCTCGTTGTGTTTGGTCATTCATGAAAAGGTGTTGGCTGTTAAGCTGTGCCAGAGTCTTCTTGCCATTCATGACATAATTTTGAGATATGGTGGGAAATGTGTTCAGCTTCAACTGGTTCATCAGAGAAGCAGCAGAGGCTCGGCTGCAGTGTATGGCTGCTTAATGTTGCCATACATCAGTTAGAAACTGGTCAGAGGATGGAGCATGGTGGAGGTCCATGGTCTCCTAATAATACGCTTCCTAGATATTTGAGGATGGAAGTCAGTAGGGCATAATGCTGTGCTTCAGCTACTCTGAAACAGTTAGTCAGTAACATCCTAGTCCTGGGAAATATAAATCACCTGTCTCATTATCAGTTTAATTGGCCAGCTGCCTAAATAGATATCCTATTGGCTGGTTTAGCAGTTGCTAATTGGCTGGTCATTTGCTTGGCTACTCTGTTGCTGTTTTAGCAATTCCTAAATTGTCTTTTGAATGTGTAATCATTTAGGCCTACCAGGCTGTTATTGCTTGACTGGTTGACAGTCTGGTTAATTGTTTAATCCCTGTTTCATTGGCTGGGCTAATATTGTGTCTAATAAACTGGTTGACTTCTTGGCTAGCCATTGGTGATTTAGTGATTGGCGGTGATGGCTTTATAGTTGATTGATTGAGTGGTTGATGATCGGATGTTTCATTTCAATATGGCTCACCTAAGTTTTATTCGTCTTCGTTTACAATTGATGCTATCACTTGCTCTGAATTCGTTGGTTTTATTGTTAGCGAGTGATAACTTTATTGAAGGCGAATCTTTGGTCTCGTATTCTGTATTCAATGATGCGATGTTGAGTGTACTCGACGATATTAAAATGTTATGCTGGTCATGTGCTTTTGTCATAAAAGATCTCGCCTGTTTTTGTTAGCTGTAGGCAATAAACTTCATCTGATTTCTCACAACCTCATTTATTTATTCTGTGCTTTTCTTTTACCTGCTAGATATAAAATTTACTGTGTTCACTGTTCACGATAACTGATTTAAGCTGCCTTTTTAAGTAGCTCTTAAAACTCAAAAGTCTTTTCCATGCTCAATCTGAGTCCACTGTATAAACTACTGTTACTAAGGTTTAATGAATGTCGTATGTCGTCAAATCAAAACCTATGAAACGTTTAAGAAATGAATCTCTGGGAATTTTCTCTCCTCTTCAAACCTGTCTGCATTTTTGACGAACGCAAAGACTTGATCTGCAGTAGGTCTTGGAACTTTGATTTAAACCTTAAGTATCGTGGAACCTACTGTTTATTGTGATCCCGTTTCATTTCAGCCTTTGTTTAATGTGTGGGATGTGAAGCATCTCAAGTGTTTTGTAAGGCAGATTGTCCATAGTGTTTTGGTGCAACACTTTTTGTGTTGAAAAGAGTAAATGACTCATCAGTGCTTGAGCAGGAAATGACTTGCATCTGGTTTTATGCAGGGAACAAAGAAATGAGGATGTGATCTGTTGAGTAAGCAGTTGCTCTTGTTTATCTTCTCATCAGCTCTTCTCTTTAAAGTGATCCTCTTACCTGTCTCAGACTTTGCCAGTTTGATTCTGTTGATCTTCTTCTTATATGATCTTTTCATGTTGAAACCATTCTTTTGTTCCAATGTCTATACTGGTGATATTTTAAAGCTGGATATCAACGTTTCACTTTAATTTCCAACTCCTTTTTCTTGTCATGGACTTTGGACTTGAGATCACATATAGGGCATGGATGCCTAATCCTTTCGGACAAAGAGCCACACCATGATGTTTCTGAGGATTTGGTCTCACAGAAACAATTTCATTACTATTTAAAATTAAAAAATTTGTTTTGCATCGGCCGAAAGAAGGGACCACTTGTCAGGAATGGACTTATTAACAGTTTCCATAGGCTTATACCGTCAGAAAATCAGGGTAAAAATTTCAGAACCTTTGACCCAAAATTTATGTACTTTTTAAAGAAAATATAAAGTATCATTTGGCTGGAAATCACCTATAAATATTGAAACTGTCTCTACCCAATGTGTTAATACGAGGTTTTAGGCCTTAATGCATCAAGTGGAATAATATAGGTTGCTATACAGCGATTATTAGCTTCAAATGCAGTAATTATATGCAGAAATCAATAATCACTTTTTACGAAAAAAGATCATTTTCCGTCTGATCTAGAAAGCGACAAGTGGTCCCTTCTCTTGGCTGATGTTTTGAGATGATTGATTGATTTCTTGGTTGTGGTATTAATAATTAGGCAATGGATTGATGAAGAACCGGTTGGTGGGCAGATTGACTGCTGGAAACATCTGAGTAGGAATAATTTTTGGGATATTGGTATCCATACTCAACTTTTTGGACTTATGCTATTATTATTGATCATAGCATTCTACTAAAAAATTATCTATCTATGGAATTCGAAATACTCAACTTAACTGGTTTAAAAGCTATTTAGAAAATAGAATGCAACTAGTTAGTTGTAATGGCACTAAGTCCCCTCTAGAACTAATAAAATACGGGGTTCCTCAAGGCTCTATTTTAGGTCCTCAGGGGCGGTATTCATGAACATAGGAGTAAGCTATTCGGGAGTAGCGCCTACGCCGTGAATAACTATTCTCTGAATAAAACTTATTCGTAGTCTGTATTCATAAACAGGATGTAGACGGCCGATTAGTTACTCTGGGTGTAAACTGCGCTTACGCTGGGTTTTCCCAATATTTGAGTGGTTATCGTTGATCGCGCATGCGCAAGAGCTACGGTGAAGTTGGGACAGATCAATGCCTAACTGAAAGATGCGCGGCACTTCGAATGCAACATCGTCAGAAATCTCGTCAAATTTTAACATTTTGTGACGGCGAAATGAAAGGCAATTTAAAGGTTGCCGTTGGCAAACGAAACGAATTAATTACAGATTCTCTTAAGCACTTATTGCTGTCTAAAACGTCGTCGAATGCAAGGAACAACGACGGCCGCCATTTTGTTAATCGCCTTTAAGCTGTGAATAGAGGACTTACTCCTACCTCAGAGTCGGAATAGGTTATTCGCAGCGTAGAGCGTTGCACCTGTCTCATGAATAGCGAATTAACCCGCTACTCCCGCGTAGGCCAGATTTAAGCCATGAATAGGAGTTAGTCATATCCCATGAATATCGCCCCTGTTGTTTATTCTGTACATCAACGACCTACCCAATGTCTCATCTAACCTATTCTTTTTATTATTTGCAGAAGATACGAATATCTTTAGCTCTCACTCCTCAATAGAAACATTAATCAATCATACAAACACAGAACTAGAAAAAGTAGCCGAATGGTTCCGTACTAATAAGCTAACCCTTAACCTGGATAAAACTAACTACATTATCTTTAGAGCATATAAAAAAGCACTTCCTATCTCATATCCAAATTTATGTATCATGGGTACCCCTATTACTCAAGTTCAATCATCTAAGTTTCTAGGAGTTTACGTCGACCAGCATCTATCCTGGAAAGATCATATATCTAATATCTCAACAAAAATTGCAAAAAACCTAGGAATTCTTATGCGCATATCTAGAATCCTCCCACCACAGACTAGAACCGCCCTCTACTATAAACTCGTATACACCCATACATAACTTATTGTAATATAGTTTGGGCCTCAGCTTACAAATCGAATCTTTCTAAACTTCTCATCCTCCAAAAACGAGCCATTAGATTTGTTGCAAAACTTCCTTATGGAGCTCATACAAAACCAGAATTTTTAAGCCTAAAATATTAAAACCAAATCAGATAAGGCAGGTCCAAATTGGGATATTTATGTACCGATATACCCATAATCAACTACCAACAACTTATGGAGATTACTTCCAACCTAATTCTATTATTCGCAATCGCTGCTCAAGAAATACTAGCCCTTTCTATACTCCTTTCGCCCGTACAAATACTAGACTTACATCAATAAAATGTGCCGGACCAAGAACCTGGAATAGTATTCCCCATAGTATTCGCTCTCTGCCATCTCTCCAGCTATTTAAATGGGAGCTTTCAACCTACATTCAACTACGATTGTAAAACCATGTACCCTATAGTCAAACCTATGAAATACCACTACAGTAAGTCATCGTAACCTGGGAGTGTGCACTTATTATGCACTTATTATGCACTTATTATTTACTTTTCTTGTCGTTGCACTGTATGTACCTTGTTTTCTTACCTCCTTTCACGTTCATGTATAATTGTTTTTATGTTAGTTAAGCATTTACCGGTACTGTTTCAGTTCTTTTTTTACACCACTCAGATGGCCATGAAGCATCTTTCCAACCTAATGATCTCAGGTGGCCCTGGCTGGCGGGACCTTCGGCCCCTTTTGGGTCTCCTGGGTAAACCGACAATAATTGAATAAACATGATGTAATTGCAACCTGTATTAAGTTGGTTACCGAATAAAATGTTATGTTATGTTATGTTATTATGTGAAAGGAGAAAGTATGGGAAGAAATTTTGATCTCAACTGGTATCACAAATATATTTAGACCAAAGTTATGCCTCTGATTGTATGGTTGACTGGTTGGATGAATCTCGGTTTGGCTGGTGAGTTGGTGATCAGTTGCAAGGCCAGTCAGTGTGTGTGAGGCTGTTTGACTGGTTATTTGCATTGCTGGTTGAATGAATTGCAGATTGGGTGTGTTATATCACTGAACACTGAGGTTGTCTGATTGGTCTGTATGTATGATAGGCTGATATGTAAATGAGATCATTCTCTGATCAGCTGCTGTGAAAGCAGTAATCCTGTGTTCTGCCTTTTCTAGCTCCCTCTTTTTTCCTTATGTTTAAACAGAAGCTGGTATGGTTTTCTTGCTGTGTACACTGCTATCAGACACAGCATGTGATGTGTATGATACAGTTTTCATTTGTTCGTCCTATAAAGAGCTTTACGTTGATGAGTGTATATATGGTAATCTGGTGTGTTGGAACAGTTTTCCCGGCTTCATTATGAGTGTTCTCTATGTGAGGGTTTTGTCAGCGAAAATGTGTTTGTCACAATATAATTGTCATATTTAGCCTGTAACTGTTTGCACTGTTGTAAGTTTATGTTTTGTTTGAGAACATGGACTAATATTTGCTTTCTTGGAAGCAGTCTGCAAACAGATATTCAGATGCTTTGTGAGAATTTCAAATGTGTAGGGCATTAGCTGCAAACTTATTAGTTATTATGTACACTTGTATCACTCATTATGTACAGCTAAAATATGTTCAAGGAACATTGGTTGGTCATACTTCTTGTAGGTATGAGGCATGTTGTCTTCTTTCACTCAGTAAATTGCTGAATCTATCTGTCTGAAATATGTTAACCAAATCTGTTATAGTGATGTCACTTTCGATTAGTTTTCTATTACTTATGATCCTACAGAAGTTAATGATCTGTCAGAACAAAGATGGAGGCTGCAGTGTTACAAACGAAACATGAACTGATTGTCCTCTGTATACAAATGTATTTCGTAATTTTGAATGAAAGAATAGACCAGACTGACATTGTTTATACCCGTTTCTGCAGTGGATGAGGGAACCAATTGTAATTGTAATTCTAATTGTAAATGTAATTGTAATTGTAATCTGACTTTTTTCAAGTGCCATTCAAGAAAAAACTCATCAGTGGGCAGTGGCCCTCCTGACCCAAACCAGTGAAATCACTGTGGAATATGATATTGATGGATGGATTATAACCATTGAATCTCTGGCAGTTAGTGTTGAGGATAACAATGTGAGCGACTGAGTGGGGTCTTGGGGGGTCTCCAATGAATAGTAAACTGTCCCTTTGATGTTTGTTGGGTTATTGATCTGTGGGTTTTGTTATGCAGTTGAAAGCAGTTGACTGTTATGGGCTGTATATGGATGTTGCTTTGAATGGCTTCCTTTGAAGCAGAGAGAACCAGCGGTATATTTGGCACAGTTCTTGGAATGGGATGCTGGTCTCCATCACTAGGAGTCAGCCCAGTCATCACTGATGCTCCTGTCCTTGGACAAGACTGTTCAACCGTATTTTGCAAATTTTGTTTTAAATATTTTGAATTTGACTGTGAAAAACTTGAAGCTTATTCCTGTTGCGATTTATTCTCATAAAATGTGACTGATTAGCTTGTTTTGACACTGATAGCAATTGATTTTGATATTATAGACAATGAAAAGTATTTTTTAAAATTAATTTCATATTATTGTTGAAAAAGAATGCCTTCTTATTACAGAGATGCTGGTCCGCAGACCTGTTAGTTTTAGTGCAGATCTTACTTCAGTTGTCTTGCACCATGTTGGTCTGAAAGTTTTAGTCTTGGTAACTGTGCAAACACAAGTTTAACATATAGACCTGCAGTATTTGCCTTGAAAGTTTTAAAGAGAGATGATCTGGTAGATTGAAGTAATTATAAACGATGGGGTCTGTTAGGCCATTCATTGTAGCCACTCTTTCTTGGATATTCACGAGCAAAAGATGTTTCCTAAGCATGTATGGATGCTTGATGGATTTCTTGACGAAGAACCACTTAACAGTGCGTCTCCTAAAGTTCTATGCATTTGTGTATTTTCTAACATTTGTTATAGTGTAGAGTTCAGCAGATAATTTCGAATGCAATGTGCCTGGTACCTCAGAGCCCAGTCCGTGAACCGTATAACTTGATGTGTGGCTTGACAATAAATAGCGTTTGTGATGCGAAGATCCTGAAAATTCCAAAGTGAAACTGACAGATAATATATGTGTACTAGTGCTATACAAACAAAAACTGTGTATACATGACTGACAAGATGGATAAGATGTTAGGATTCTAGTTTGTTGAATAATGGGAGCATTTGGACAGATGTGGTCTGTATTGATTCCATGAGTGCATTAGTAATGATGGAGGAGGAGACGGAGGATGATGAGAATTGCATTGGTAAGTGCTCTCCATTTGTCCTGTAGAGATGGACTTGTGATATAAGTGCCTAGAGATGATGAGAGGATTTGTCTGGATAGGGTCAGGTGCTTCACCTGCCTGGCAGCTGCACGGAGCTCTGTTTGCTGCTTATCTTATTCAGTAAGCCCATCTATTTTGTCTGAGGCTTTTCCAGCATCTAACTGTCTAATCAGCTTGTCCTAATTGACCTTTACTTTGTCGTTTAGCATTGCAGCTTAACAACTTTGATGCCTTCAAGATTAGACCTATTAACCCCTGTGGCATTTCCTGGAACTGTGAGAAAGCAGCAGCAGCAGCAGCAGCTATCTCTGAGGCAATAGTCCTACTCTGTAAGAGTAATGTAATTGCAGCACAATTATTATGCAGCTGTTGATGAGCTGTATATATCGTTGATTCATGTGTACATTTGATTACTGTTGCCGAAGGACTTTTATTATAATAATAATAACAATAATAATAATAATAGTAATAATAATATTTTCGTTTATTGAACAATCAAAATGACAAACGCACAGAATGCAAAAATGTTGAAACAATTGACAAGTTCGCATTTGACAGAAGACATGAATCTTAACTACTAACAGAACAGACAGCCTTTTATTGGTAGGAATTGAATTGTTACATGGGGATCTTTTTATGTAATAATGAAGGAGCTGCTCTCAGAGGAATACAAACATCTGTGTAGATGCAATAATAAATGCTGGGCAGACAAATTTGTGGAGATTTATTCTGAATGGTAGATCATGCGGTTGATTTGCATTCAAAGAGTCGGTCACTTGCAGTACATGTGTGGCATTTGATGAATCAGGAATGAATTCTTTTGTTTCAGAAAGACAGATGAATTTCTTGTCTCTTCTGATTGCTGTTGAGGGCGTTTGATGTGGTTCTTGATAAAGTACAGGATACTAGGCAGGAACATTTCAACCTTTCATTGAACACAGCTTAAATGAAATTAATGTTTCCATTACATACTATTTAATGATCTCTAGGCATCAAATAATGTTTCCATTACATACTAATGATCTTTAGACATCAAATAGTGTTTCCATGCATTACATGCTAATGATCTTTAGGCATCAAATAATGTTTCCATTACATACTAATGATCTTTAGACATCAAAGTGGTCTCTGCCTTTAGAATTAACTGTTATCAGACTGAATGTAATAAATTGTCAGTGTATGGAATATGGAGAGGAAAGGAGCATCCATGTTCTGCTCCTTTGCTGATACCATTGCTTGCCCCATCAACCGTTTTACCTGTTGTCCCAGTGATTGCTGGCCTGCAGCGTTGCTTACCTCAGTTACCTTACCTTAGACCTTAGTCCTTTCCGTGCAGGACTGCACATCGGGCAACACAGTTTTTCCACTCTTCCCTGTCCTTAGCCACCTCGATAGCATCCTCCACCGTCATCTCCAGGCATCTTAGGATATACCTCTGTTGCTATATAGAAAGCAGAAGCTGAGAGAAAAGTTAGAGCATGCCATCGTTTCCTGTTTGTTCTTGGGGAAGCAGGAAGTCGCCGTGGAAATGGTGATTGCCTGGTGATTGGGGAAGGGGGATAGGATCATAAAGGATAACTCTTCTGCCTGAAGTGCTCACAGACTCGGTTCGACTCCTGTAAGGCTCAGCCTTCATTCCCTAGGTGGCAGCATAAAGTACAATGAGCTTGCATGGCTGCAGCTTTGTTGATTTATGTCTTCTGTAATTTGTGTTCTTGTGAATTTGTTTAATCGTCATAACATGTACAGTGCAGTGCGTTTGTCAGGCGCTTCATTAAAGCATAAATATTATTATTATTATTTCTTTATTAATGTTTGATCTATGGCAGTTGATGTCTCCACTGTCTTTCAGTTGCATATCCTGGTAGTTACTACCTCTCCTCTTGCCATCTCTATTCAGGGTCCATAGCACTCAAAACTGAAAAGACTCCATTTCCACAAATCCTACCCTGATTCCACCATTTCCCCTTACCTTTCTTTTCATGCTTCAATTCTGAACACCATCTATGGTGGCCATCTGACTGTCTGCCCGCCTCACCCTTGCATCTTAATCTGGAACCGATTTTCACTGTACCAGCCTATTGGTTTTGTTTTTGACTGAACACCTGTTAATAGTCTGGTTCCTGTGACTTAGCGTTTTTTAGCGCTGTAGAAATCTAGAAATATGGTCATCTAAGTATTGCACATATTAAACTCTATAGTTAGATGCTTTACTTCTAAATGACTTGCTCAAACTTATCACAAACCTTTCTTGACTTTCTGTCAGAAGTTTAGGTTATTAAAATATATCTCTACTTTTATCTTCTGCTTAGGACTCATGTTCTTTCTGGGCTGTGAGGTTTTCTTACCTGGTTAACGAAAGTATTGAAATTCAGGGCTAGCATTGCTTTGGCTTGTGAATAGGTGGCATGGTCTCTTTCATCTGGGATGGGCTGGAAGCATCTCTGAGTAGAGGCACTATATGAATGTTGTTAATGATGGGCTGGAAGCATCTCTGAATAGAGGCACTATATGAATGTTGTTAATGAATGAACATGTGAATGTCTTGTTCATCTTTTGCTCATTTTCAGACGTGTGATATGTTTGTCTCTCATTGAAACTGAAATTGATATTACTGCATTTTTGGACTACAAGTCACTCTTCAGTATAGGGTGCAGTGATGCAAAAGAACTTTGGTGTCCCTAGTTAGCGGGATTTTTTTTATCCCTTTAGGGCCTCCTGCCAATTTGCAATATCTTACCTGATTATTCTGTTTCATTGGTTGCAAATAAATTTTTTTGATTGAAAAATGGCAAATATAAAAAAACAATGCGTAGGTTGCACTGGCAGAAGCGTTGCACCAATGCCAATTTTTCTGTTCAGATGCGCATAAGCGCGTTTGCTAGCAACGACATTTGTTAGCAGGTACTTGCTAAGGATGAACTTTTGTTGAAATTAAATTTTGTGCACTTCTGAAATAAAATTCTTTAACAATTGGTGTTCGTTCAATGTGATTTACAGTAGTTTTAGCGATTTTGAAATGAAAGATTATATAACCGTTGCTGTTCGTTATAATTTTGCAGTCATAAGTAATTGGTTCTATACCTGACCATCCTGATGTATCTGTAGCCAGCCTAAGAACTTTTTCCTATGTATAATTTGCACGCCCGCATTAGACAGATTTTTTGGGAAAAAGTGTGCATTGTACTCTAAATAATGTCTGGTAATGCTTTCGGTATTTATCTGTCCTTTTGAAGCTATCGTAAGAGTCAAACTACTTTCAGTACGTAGATTTCGTGTTCAATAAATGTGATTTAATATTGCTTGTTTGTTTCGATATTTGCTGAAAATAACTACTTAGAATTTTTTTCTAAATTTCTATACATGTGTTGCACCTTTACAAAAGTCTCAACCATCGATATGCTCATGTGAAAAACCCCAACTTATACTCTAGTCCAAAAATACAGTAGTCAACATCTCCAGCACTTACCGAAGTTAAATTCCTGAAATGCTTGAATATGTTATTGACTAAGGTTGTCTAACTTCTGAATTCACTAGTTGCCCACATGAATAGTTTGGAATACCTTAATAGATTGTTTGTTGATGTGCTGTACTTGTTGATATGGTACTTGCTGTGTCCTGGTTTCTCCTTTCAGCCAATGGCTGTCTGACAGTGTCTGTAAGGCTACCAGTAGAACACTGTTATAGGCAGTTACTTTTAGCCATTATTATACACCGTTTGTGTAACATTAGAATGTTACACAAACTATGATGGTATTTGGTATACTAAAGCGGTAACTTGATTTTTTATGTAAGAAATAAATGAAATGACTGAAACCTGAATTTCTTATTATTTATTCAAATTAATCGTTTTTAGAGATTATTAATGCAAAAACAGGAGTGGAAAAACATTTAAAGTAAATAAATATTAAAAGAAATACTACAAGAAACAAATTATGTCTGTATGAGAAGAGACCTATGATATATTGTAATTAATAAATTATAAATTAATAATATTTAAATGACATCACTTGGCTACATTTTAATATAATTATTGTAATAATGTAGCTGTTCCTGTTTAGAAAACAAAGTGAAAACTTGTATTTTTTAGTAAAAATATAATTATATATATATATATAATTATGTATATATATGTATATGTGTGTGTATATATATTTATATATTATGTAATACTTGAAAGCAGACCCTTGTTTGCCAATCACCCTTGTCTTTCTACTGCTCTCTAATGCAACTGAAAATTTTATCTCATCCTGTGTCTTGTGTACATAGGTTAGGTTCACTTGCTTTTTATGCACCGAGCAGTTGATGGTAAACTGAGCCTCTGTTAAAATGGAAATATATGCTTTGTTCAATGGTTGTCTTGCTGATGTAAGAAGGAGAAGGAGGAGGAGACAGAGGAAGAGGAGGAGTAGGGGGGCGTAGTAGTGTACGGCCTGTGTACCCATTATAGCTGAGTTGGCTGGAACACAGGTGGACCAGAAATCTCTAAAGAAAAGCCTTGAAAGAAATTTCTGCCCGGGTGGGGATTTGAACTACCCTCCTTAAGGTTGGAATCGCTTTCCGGTACAGCGGTACCCTAACTAAGGTTGACTCAGCCTTTTCATTCTCTTCTCATTATTTAGAGTACAATGCAAACTTTTTCCCAAAAAATCTGTCTAATGCGGGCGTGCAAATTAGGTGGCGTTGAAAAATGAGTGGTAGGACGTGATTGGCGCCTTGAATGGCTGCCAAACAGTTAAATTCGACTCCTGTAATAACTTGTAATCATCCTTTCATACTATGATTTGTAATCATCCTGCGTACTTGTCAGTTTGGAACATTAAAAGAAGATTATTATTATCATTATTATTATTACTTTCTCAGTTGACTCTAGCACACTAACCACTAGACTTTCGTGCATGATAAAATGGAAATATCTGCCTTTTTATGGTCTTCTGAATGGTTTAAGTCTTTTAAGGCGTTATTATGATGGAAATGTTTGCTTTGTTGGATGGTCTGTGGTCCGAAAACATATTTAGGATGCATATGAGCCACTGCAGGTGAGTGACAGGAATATGGCAGCCAGTGAGTACAATGCAATAGGATAGGAGAGATCTCATTGCCACAGTGCTGCCTCTTACATCTTCATTGACCAGAAGTGCATTGCATTGTTGGCCCTGCAGGAGGCCAGGATTTGTCTCTAACCAAATGCCGATGTTCTATGCCAAGAGAATCTGTCGGCTGGGGTTCGTCAGCCGTGGAATTTGTTTGTGTCATATCGATTATTCATCCATAAAATAGCAGATCGCATACACGTGTAAACGCGTGGATTCTGTGTGATCTATCTATTCTTATTAGGCGCTGATTGCAGGAATTCCTTTGATTTTTTTCTTGTTTTTATTGCACCTATCTATTTTGTTGAGGATGTGAATACAGTGTGTAAGATGAAGTTCCTGATTGCATTTGTAATTGCTTCCATTGTTTTCCAGATGTCTGTCAGGCAGTCACCATATTAAGGAAGTAAGTAAGTAAGTAAGTAGCCTTTATTTGCATCTGACAAGTGCCCATACATTACATTGTATGCTATACAATGATTACATGCATTTTCAAAATAGACTATAACAGGAGCAGATTATAAAGTCAAACTGCACAACTAAATATAACTAAAGATGCATCGATTAACAAAACTACTTTTAAACAATATAACAAAAGGAAGCATGAAAGGATGTCCTCTCTTGCAAAGTAGGTACTGGGAATATGCTGAAAATACTGTATGTGGGGCACAGTGGTGTAGGGGTATGTTCGGTGCCTTGCAGCGGAGGGTTGCGGGTTCGAATACACCTCAAGCCATCACATAGGGACCCTGGGCAAGTCCTTCACTCGCAGTTGCTCATGGGCTTCGGTGTGAAACTTCGATTCAGTGTCCGCACTGTAGTTGGAAGTAGAGAGTGACACGGTAATGGGGAAAGCGGTAATACCGCGGTAAAATCCGCGGTAATAGTGTCAAAAGAGGTGGTAATACCGTGGGGATGGTAGCAAGGCCTGCGGTATTACCGGGGGGATGAAAACAGAAGCTCGGTATTTACCGCGGTAACGATTATAGCTTTGTCAGCTGTAGTAATGAATTATCCATTAAGCTAACAAAATCTGCACAGTGTTAAGTCATCAGGTTATATTATTGAAATCCTTAAATATTCGACATCTGTCCTACTTCAGTTAAGTATTCTGTATTTAATAACTTAAGATTTTAACAGAACTGTTTATTGTGCAGGAGCATTTTATCGTATTATTTTTGCTTCATTGGGATGGGAATGGGGATGGGAACACACCTAATGGGGATGGGGTGGGGATGGGGACAGACCAAATGGGGATGGGGTGGGGATGGGGACAGACTCCGCGGGAATGGGGTGGGGATAGAGACAACTTCTGTCCCCGTGTCACTCTCTAGTCGGGAGCGCCTCTGAGTAGAAATCTTGACGGGGAGCTATAACAAGTGCTCATACATACATAGTTACATACATACATACATACATAGCGTTTGTTCTGTTCTTAGGTGATCATGAATATGCATGTGGCAAATGACTGGCATATTCTCTTACCTGAATAATATGGATGTCTTTAACAGAAGTGCTGTGTAACTGATGATGCTGAGCGTTATGCTTGGACAAAAATGTAAACTGGTCAGAAGGGGGAACCAGCTATTTCCTCGTAATTTGTAACCTTCATCGCTGCTTTGCTGGTGCAGATAAGAAGAAGCTGGAATAACTGATTTGTTTTGTTTCCTTATAAGGTTTTTGTATCTTGTGATGCAAAATCTGCGAAACTTTCCTTAGACATCACTTTAAAACAGAAATTATTTTTAATTGTTCTCAGATATTTGGTAGAAAGTGTCTAAATTAGGGTTAAACCGATTGGCATTAGTTTTCCGATTTCCCATTCCGAATATTTGGCCTGCTATTTGCCGATTACGGATTCGATCTGATTAATTAGCAATATTTATTTTTATTTGTTTCTAAATACTTACTAGTTTAGTAATTTTTAAAATTGTACAATGTTTAATGCTATATGTTTTAAACAACATGACTTAAGAAAAGACCGACTGTCCGCCATTTTGATGCATTGACTGATAATTTTATTACTTTGCATGGATTTTCAATGATAAAGAATTAAAGATTACCACAGGAGGTCACCAAAATAGGTTACTATTTTATATTAATGAAAAAGAAATTGTTTTTGGTCAAAAAAGCTTCTTTTGGTATTTGTATCGGTAGTCCAGGGATGCGCTGATTCCGATTAATCAGTCTAGGTCAAAATCCGGCGAAAACCAATTTGCGGATCAAGATTCGGTCGAACCCTATTCTAAATATACTGATTTGATTAACTTTAAGTGATTCTGAAATATATGCCAAATAAATGTGAATTAATCAGAGAAATTTAACTGAAATACGAGCGGTACAAGTGATAGTATTTAAACTATATGAAGTTACAAAAAGTTTCAAAGAGTATAATTGCATGTGAATTATGAAAGTTATATGAATTGCCTGTGGCATTTTGATGGGCTGCCAGATCTGATCTGTATTCAGACTGGTCATTGCTTATGTGTCCACAGACTAGAGTGCGTTCAGTGATCCCTTGATGAGTGATCTGGTTAGGTTAGAATTGCAGCAATGATCTATTTGAGTGCTATGTGACCAGGAGACTGATTCACATTGATTGTTGTAGCTTTATTCTTTTATATACTGGTACTATAGAAGTAATTATGCAATTAGATTACAGTAGCTATTACTATGATTACTGGATTAGTTATTCTCTTCTATGAACCATTCTGCATTTCATGGGACAAAATTACCAGACCACAAAACGTTCTTCTTTCTGGAACAGTTCAACAGATTTGCAATTTGGTTTTAAGTTCACTAGAAACTTATGTGCTGAGTAGCATTCCTTTCATTGTGTGTTTGTCTTGCTCCAGTTCTTACATGATGCCCTTCTATTCTGAATCCTATACCTTAAAGAAATCCCATGCAGAGAGTTCCCAATAGTAATATGTTCTGTGTGACATAACCCCATTGCTGTCTGAAGCCAATTTGTTTCACTGTTGTATAACTTGCAGTTTCTCTTGTCAGCAAAGACTCTGTGTACTAGCTATAAAAGAAAGTAATTATGATGTGTAAAACAATGCAATGTGACTCTTGTTTTGCATTAAATTGGTTAGGTATCTTATACAGAGTCATACACTTAGCAGGAGGATGCCTCTTCCATGCTTCAAATAAAATCAACTAACATGTGAATGACTTGATGGCCGATTGCGTGGCTCGATGGCCAATTGCTTGGCTCGATGGTCGATTGTGTGGCTTGATGGCCGATTGCGTGGCTCAATGGCCGATTGCGTGCATGTCTCGATGGCCGATTGCATGGCTCGATGGCCGATTGCGTGGCTTGATGGCCAATTATGTGGCTTGATGGCCGATTGTATGGCCGATTGCGTGGCTCAATGGCCAATTGCGTGGCTCGATGGCTGATTGCATGGCTCGATGGCCTATTGCATGGCTCGATGGCCATTTGCATCCAGGATTTGACTTGCAAGCAGCCTGCCATGTGAAATTGACTACAAGTCATGTAAAAGGAAATGTTATCCTGTAGTTGGATTGCATTTTTGATTTGCTTGAGATTAGGGATGTTAAACGAAAATCGGAAATCCGAATTTCGGTTTTGAAAACGAAATTCGGTTTTTATTATTGACAAAACGAAATTCGAACGCAAAAATCATTTTCTTAGTGAAAATTTCAAGAAATGCCAGAAAGAATTAATTCATGCATTTCTTTAGTGTTTATGATTGTTTTCATCGAATATAGCCGGCAGATAAGAAGGTATTTATTTAATGTACGTTACGGTACCTAATATATAAAATAACTTGCGTTATATAATAATATATTAAATTTTCTATGAAGGCCAATAAAAAACGAAATTCGGTTTAAAATCGGATTTCTAAAAACAAAATTCGGATTGCCAAAAAAACCGATTTTAACAGCCCTACTTGAGATGACAGATTCCTGAGGCATTGATCTGCTTCTAACTGTTGTAAAGATAATGTGGACATATGAGGAGAGATTGACTTAGTTGACTTTTTTCAAACAGTTGGAGAGACAAGCATTTTTGGTCTACAAAGAGTCTGCTGCTGAGTCATTGCTTAGTATTGGTGGAGCATTGTGGACCCCCCACACCCCTCTGGCCAGGCACCTGGCATCAGCTCAATAAGTATCATCACACACACTCGTTTATTGAGAAAACAATCTGACAAAAATGCAGAAATGTTAACTTCAGGGATGTGAATTTAAAGAGAAAGTTTTTTAAATGTTAGAAGTTGTTAGAATTGATTAATGAGCTAGTAGATATTTTTATATAAGGATCTACAGATAAAGTGAAAGATGTCTTTGGGTGGGAGAGTATGGTTGTGTGCTCTAGGTCTTAATTGATGATTGGAGAGAGGACAGAGAGGAGAGAGGAAGTTTATATAAGACATGTTTGGGGTTATGTATTATGGAGAAGAGGAGTTTCTGTCCACTGTATTAGACTGTTGGGAAGGATTGCTTGAGGTATTCTAGGAGTTTAGCATTTTAAGTCTTTGTCAGAGGCTAGGGCAAGTCCCCACCAAGATGGGGAGGCACATAGTAGTTTAGCAATATGAGAGTTTGCCTATTGGTTTTGAGCAACCTCAATTTTTTTAGCTATCCAGTAAGCAGGGTATGTTGAGGACAGGATAATAAAAATGAGATCCTCTGTTACTCTCTGATGTTGCTAGTAAGTTGGATTGCATGAAAGTTGAAATCTTATGTGATCTTTAGGTTGCATAAAGTTTGTAAAAAGAAAGTGACAAATGCTTATTCTGAGTTTTGCTGGCTTTCACCAAACTAAAATTCTCTATAAGTAGTTCTTTTTTTTGGTATGTTCTGGCCAGTTACTTTGCAGGTTAGAATTTTAGAGTTGGTTTTGTTCACCATTTATCTTTGTGATGAACCTCATTCTGTGTCTGTGATGATTATGGGCTTATTATTGTAGCTCATTGAACCACATAGGAATCTTTCACTTGTTGGCCCTATGATCAGCGGAATCAGTATATACAGTATCATAGTATTCAAACAGTGGAGTCCAACCTGCTGAGCCCATTCTGTGTAATGATGAACCAGCATAAGATGGGGAGTATGGGTAAGCAACAGGTCCTGGGATGCTGTAGCTCTGGGACACGGATCATGGGATTCATTCATTATTGACTCAAGGGCCAAAGAGCAGAACATGAGCACTGCTCCTCCTGTGTTCTGCTTATTTTGATATACCTGCAGGCATTCACTGTAAAGGGAAAGTCTTTAGGTTACATGTTTCAAGTGTTATGGGGCTTTGCTTGGCCAAATGGTTTTGTGGTAAGGAGTTGTTTTTTTTGCCATCCATGCCTTATTAATGATTACCATTTGACTGCCATTCTCTCCTCTTATTAATGCTAATAGCCCTGAATGTCTGGCATAGCAGAAACTCTGGTTATGTGAAATATCAGATGTTGGACATCGTTTTTTGGGCAGTAACTGCAACATGAGATGCCATTTTAACAGCACATCTTGAGATTTCATTTAGCAGCCATCAGTTTTTGACTTCATCACAAAAAGGTTTACAGCTGAATAACATGTCACCAAAATTTCATTTCATGACATGCTTTGCATTCCTCAATGGAGGCTATCAATAAGCCAGAAGTCACTAGGGGTTCATACAAGCACACATATCTGATGACAAATTGCACTTAATGAGGTAAAGGTTGGGTTAATTGGCAACAACTAATTGTCAACAGTTGGTTAGACAGATGGAATGTCTAACAAACAGACATCAAATTAAGATTGTTGTGCTGTCCTGAAAAGCTACTTAATGGGAGGGGAATTGGTCCAAGACCTTATAAAATGGAAGCTGGTCCAAGACCTTTTAAACATGGGACCAAGAAATTCACATCCTGATTCCCTTGGACAATTGGCAAATTAAGTCAGTTGGTGGAAATTATTCCTTCCAGTTTTTCCAACAGAGTTTATGGGTCATTGGTATCTGGGTCAGGGACAACTCAGATGCTCTATGTAGGAAGTCAGTTGGATAATAGGAAATCAGAGTATTCCTGGACTTAAGGTTAACCAGATGCCCAAACAGTCTGGGACTTGCAGCTTCAGGGAAGCATGTTTACATTCCAGGCACTTTATTAGTTGCAGTCCTTTGATATGAAACATAGACTGCCATGTAATTTAGCTGAGGTGTTAAGGGTTACGTTGATGGTCTGTGGCAAAGAGGTCTAACCACAGGAATCAAGGCATCCTTGTCTGATTGATCAAGAAGTCCAAGTATCATGTGGTGTCTTTCTGTAGAAGTTGTAAGGTTTTGGTGAATGGGATAAATGCTTCTCATTAAATCCTGACTGTCCAGAGCCATTGCTTGCTAAGTCAAATTTACAGAGGCTCCAGGTTTCAGAACTCCTTGGCTAGAAATATAGTGAATATATAAAAGTATAAGGACATAACTGCTGTACATGAATCTTTCAAGTTCAGCAAAAACATCTCTTTCAAATTGAGGTTCATAGTTTAGAAAATATAAATGAACCTCTGGCTAACAACAATACTTTAAATAAATCAGTCCTTATTTCCCAAACTGTATCATCTGATTCATCCTGAAACTAGAACTGTTCTTTGTGAGCGAGCTCTTTCATTTGCTGGACATAGATTTTGGAATTCGCTCCTTTTATCTATTAGTTCTGCTCAGTCAATTGGGTGTTTTTTGTTCTCTAAATACCTGCTTCGAATTGATCCATCTTAAGCTATCTCTCTGTCTTGGTGAACTGATCTTCTAGATGTTGACCTCATTACAGCTTGGTTTTGGTGCGTCATCAGTTGATACCTTGTGCATTAGACAACGGCGCAACAGAAGTTGTTAATTAATTATAATACTGTTAATTAATTATAATACTTTTCTAGGTATCTTGAGTCAGGTTCATATGTTCAAATGTCTTCTCATCTTTTGCCTGTAATGCAGCAGTTGATTTTCTAGAGGGCAACAGTATTCTCACCATTTGAGTCACTCTTTCTTTCCAGCCATGCAACATCATAAGACAAAATACATGATACGATTTGTCATCAGTGAATTTAATCCGTTTAGTTATTGCTGGATCTTGGTGATTACTGGCAAAATTTATGTGACAAGGATATGTGTATAGGCTGAGATCTGACCTACTTTGTAGCCGGCATTCGTCCTTTGGAGTCTTAGAGTCTACCAGTGTGTTCCTTAGATTCTAAGTGGGTTGTCTGTCCTCTCTCCCTCTCTTTTCCTCCTGTTTTCTGTGTCTGTCCCTCTTTCTAGTGTGTCTGTCTGTCTGTTTGGGTGTGTCTGTGGGTGTGTCTGATTTACTGCAGGGATGTGTGTAGGTGTTTGTGTACACACCTGTGTTGCTTTTTTCAAAAAGACCAAAGGGTAACAAATACTTAACTTAGAGTGCCTCCTGTTATTTATGCAGTCACTACATATTTTAACTCCATGGCCTTGCCAGGGTTTCATTCATAGTCCTTCATTTAAAATCAGTGGCAAGTTTTGTTCAGCCAGAGAGTGAATTGTGACAGCTCTGAGGAATTGTGGAGTTCAGTGTTTGGATGTTGTCTCTCATGCAGCCTTAGAGTCTGCTACACCCCCTTCTAACGGCATTGCAAATGATAATGATGAAGGTATCAGATGAAGGTACCTGGTACCGTAACTGCACTTTGCCTGTAGTTGTAGTGTTATCTAACTTTTGGAAATGAATCCTGTGGCCTGCTCATAATTCAGTACTTGTGAATATTGTCTGGTGCCATGGTCTTATGTTCACTTTATGTAGCGTTTTAGAATTGTTTTAGATTTGATTACGTTCGTTATCCACAGCTTCTCTATGCTTTTAGCGCTCATTTCTTTTCTTTTCTCTCTCGAGTCCTCTTTTCCTTAATCCAGACTCTAACAAAAGTTTAAACACTTTGAGAAAAACTTCTGATTTTATACTGATTCACCTGTAAAGGTCTTCCTCCTGAAGAGTCGGTTCAGGGTCACGTTCTGACCTTGATCATTAAGGTAAGGAAGTCACACAATGGCCAGGTGTCTTAGTCAACAATTGCACTGAGGAAAGCAGTCCTTCAATTTAGGATTCATCATCACTAAGTGTGTGTCTGTTGTTGATGCATCTGACCAGTCCACAGACAAAGAGCTTAACACTAATTTTATCACCTTGTGAAATTATTTGCCTTCACCATCCCAGTTATGTGTTCTCTGTTTCATACGGCCTGTGTAACCAGTGACTTAGTGTAGGTATACCTATTAGGTGGGCTGATCAAGCTGCTAATTATTATATTAATAGTAGTAGTATTATTCTTGAGCTCTTGAAGGGTTAGTGGTGCTGTTATTGACATAGGTTTAGTCTGTGTGCCAATGTAGTGGAACAAATGTTTGCAGAGTATTGCTGAAATTGGTTGTCTGTCTTCAGTGTCTTGGTTATCAGTTGTTGTGACCTTTGCTATTGATAACTAAGGCCTATTCCTTGTCAGTGCATGAAACACATCCAGTGCGACACCAGTACCAGTTGGTCATAAAAGTTATTTCTGGATTACTGGTTGGTCAGGGCATTTAGCCTTCTGTGGTTATGCCTGGAATTTTCATTTATTGCAACCAGGCCGATAATTAAGACCCTCTTGGGCAAGACATTCTTTGTCCATTTGGTGTAGTGTGTTTGGCATTGTCTTTTATCTACTGAACAGCTGTAGGCTGCACTGACAGTTGTCTGTGGCTGTATAATGGTTTTTACACACCCTTATCGCAGATCTCCCGTATGGACGTGTGCAGTTGTGAAGCGTGATGGCCAAACACGAGAAGAGCAGTCCAACAACTGTGGAAATGGGTGTCCTTACCAGTGGATTGCACTTCCTTGTCAGCCTCTTTCAGATGATAGATACATTGTTGACCTTATTTAAACATGTATCAATAATGTAATTTTCTGCTTTTTAAAGGAATGGAAGTGACTCTAGATCAAATGTGATTGACGGCTGATTGTGAGTTTGTGGCTGTTTGAAAGTTTTGCCTACATTTTAAAATTTTGGAAACTCTTCCAAAGCGACATAAGAAGCTGCAGTGAAAATATTGATGGAAGCTAAAATGTAAAAATGTCGTTCAAGGATTGGTCAATATTCACAAGTAATGGACGAATGTTGATGGTGACATGGAAATGGATCCCTTCAATAGGTCTTTTAATAAAAGATAACCTGGCTGGCATGTACTACTGTAATTCACCAGCTGAATTAATCAGTTGAGTACATCAGGGAATGCTTTTTGGCCTTTGGAGTTGTGCCTCATTAATAAAAGTAGGGAATATTGGCTCATTGTTGAAATCTATTCTTCTGCCCTTGTTCTGAATCCTGACAATAACTCTTCGGCTGTACTAAGTGACACCTATGTACACCTTTGAGAGACTCTGCTTGTCTGTTCATCCCATGACTGAATTACTTTCATTTAGCAAACTTTAGCATGCTATGCCGGGTAGTATACCTGCATGAACACTTGTAGGATGGAAAGAACGTCACTATTGTGAGAGCTGTTGTATGTATACATTGTATGTATGTATGTATGTTCGTACGTAGGTACGTCCAGTGCACATGTGTGTATGTGTGTGTGTGTTATGTGTGTATGTATTTGGCTATTTATGTAGCACTGTTTGAGAACCCCTAACAGGTGTTAAACATGGCTATCCATCAGATCTGATGAGTTGCAACTAGGATGGCCATTTGAATATGTTTCTGTGCTGTATGGTTTCAATGGAGGACAGTTCCAGAAGGTGGTTCCAGTGTCTGAAAGCAAATGGGCAGGCACTGGAATGGCCTAAAGCTGATATGTAGACGATTAAGCTGTCATTTGACAATTATTTTTATAGGCCTATGCAATGTTTCTTTCAGACAGAACGCTCTGGAACGGCATTCCGTGAATTTTTTCAAGCTGCTAAAAATTATTTTATTTACTTACATTTTTAATAAAAAATTATTTAGTTAATTTAATTTAATTTCAGCGTTTTCAGTGTTTATTGGTATTCAAGATGCTATAAAATTAGAGGCTCAGGTTTAGGCCTTCGGAACCCTTGCAATGTCTTCCATAACTGTTCTGGAATTATTCAGTTTGGGAACATTTTTCATTGAAAAACACTGCTTATATAAAAAAATATCGCGATTATCCTACAGTTTTCTTTTTATGCAAAATTCTTGACTGTTGGAGAACCTTGGACTCGGTAGCTGCATACGACGACGTTGTTCTTACACAAGAAATAGTGCAGTAATAATATTTATCATGTAAAATTTGTTAACCCGTCCAAACCCGGGTTACCCGGTTACCCGGGTTTTCACGGCGGTCAAACCCGAAACCCGGGTTTCGAAAAAGACCCCGGGTTTGCATTCCCTAGCTGGTAATATTGTCGTACAGCAAAGTGGAACCATCAAGTCACCACACACTGGTGAACACAACGACCATCGACCTGGAGACAGAAACGCAGAGCTCTCTCGCATGTATTCTGGAGCTGCATGAACTATTGAAGCACGTCCCACTGATGATGATATGCCTGGCTGCAATTGCGCTTCTAGGTTTTCTAACGAACTGGTTTCAGATTTCCTACTTAACGCATTCTCTATACCAGTGCTTCCCAAACTGTGGTCCAGCGGACGGTGCCGGTCCATGAGACCTCAGCTGCCGGTCCGCGACGTGAGTCAAACAAATGGTCAAAATGTCTCAGAATCAAGAAATGGTTCCACCATATTTTTCATATAGCCTAAAATTTCCATAAATTAAAAGATTCGTCCTACAAGTAAATGTATTTCAGCCAAAATTGTAAGCGAAAACTAGAAATTTTGCTCTTAACATTTGCGATTTTTTGACCGGCAAAGAAACCGGATGTGACGTATGTCCATCGTCTTTAATAATCTGGTCAGTGCATCCGTGAAGAGAAAATAAACACGTCTGCTTCCACATTCAAAACTGTAAGTGCAATTCTAATGTATTATAAATTTGAAAATTATAGCAATGAAAAGTAATAAATATATTAATAAACAGCACTAGCATATATACACACCCGCGCTACTATTACATAGTAATTTCACTTTGTTTACCCAATTTATAGATGGCGAAGCAAGGCTCAATGGACATGTTTCTTAAGAGGAAAAATAGAAATGTGGAGCCAGAAATAGAAACTGATTCTTCAAATTCACCTGATTCAGATAATGCAGACATAAATGAAAGTGAAGCATCATCGTCGAAAAGACTGCGTACTAGCTTCATTCGAAAATACGATTCATCTTATATTAGGTTCGGTTTTGTAGTTGCAGATGACGGTTTTGTGCCAAAGCCTCCGTGCGTTATTTGCGGCGAGGTTCTGTCTAACGATGCAATGAAGCCCTCGAAACTCATTAGGCATTTAAATACAAAACATAAAGACAAAAGTTCTAAGCCAAAAGAATTTTTTGAAAGGAAGCGTGAGGAATTCAAGAACAGTATGGATATTCGTTCTCCTTTGCGTGTAGCACTGTCCACAATCGAATCACGACTTGATAAGCTTGCAAGCAGTAAACAGGTCCACCGTTCGCACTAGCTAGTAACTGTTACTGATTATGATTTTAGTTCAGCGGATTAACTTGTTTAACACTTGTTTTATACTTAGAACTGTACTTAAATTTGTTACGTTTTTCTAACAATATTCTCTCCTTCCAATGTTACTAAACAATTTGGTACCAAATTCCAAGATTTGTTATGCATTCTTATTAAATGTTCAGATAATTAAGTCTCATTCTAATATAAAATATAACAGCCATTATATTTTTAAAAGTCATAACAAAAACAATTATTAGACTCGCATTTAAAGAACAATATAGTCATAGACTTGGCTAAACATGCATTTAAATCAATTTTAATATATATTTGAAGAACTTAGGTGATCGAAGAAGATTTATAAGCAATAAATTGGGCACTGGTCCTTCAGCTGTCTGAAAAATTCCTGCCGGTCCGTGACACTGAAAAGTTTGGGAAGCACTGCTCTATACAGCACACGTCATCAGCCAGCGTGGAAATTGACCTCTGCCAGTGCACATTCAAGTGTCAGAGGTGATTCAACTGGGAGACTTCAGCTGTTTGGACTCATCACGTGTCGCAAAGGTGACCAGGACCATGCGAGGGCATTATGAGCAATGATTACCAGCTTACCTCCATAGCCTGTTTTTTCTCTGCTTTCCTCACCAACTGGATTTTAACCTTGCTTCTCCAGTGAATGGCGATTCTTGACTATGCCATGACTTATAGCAACGATCGATTGATGACTTGTGATAACAATGGTGCTATAGAAGTCGGATTAGATTAGATGAGATATATGGGAAAGTGAAATCTGTTTTAGTATTTTTTATGTACACATAATTACAAATTCAACAGTTCTCTGTTGCAATGGATTAAATTTATATTTATTAGTGTTCTGTGAAGAACATTTCCAAAACGACTAATTCTGTTATCAGGTCATATGATAATACAAGCACATTGCCATTTCTAAAATACAAGGAATTGGTCAACTAAATTAAAGCAGATATCAGAGTTGTTTAAAGTAATAGGCCATAATTATGATTAGATGAAATGTTCCAAAGGTTGATGGTCACTGCTGATTCTAATTTTTACTTTAACCTGATTTTGAGATTAAAATCACCTCATTTTAAATTAAAATTCTCCTCGCTTTGGAAATTCATGTGATTTTGATTTTAAAATTGCTTTTTATGATTTTAAAATTACTTTTTATAAATTCATGCGAGTCTAATTTAAAAATTACATGCATTTTGTTTTTAAATTAATCTGATTTGAACATGATGATCCTGACCACTTAAAGATTTTAAATATCCAAATTCCATTAAGGGACCATTTTAGAGTAGTATGTTATTGTGATGGGATGTCTTATAATTTTTCTGTGACAGAACAACGTCTTTCATTTCATTTGCATTGTGAGAGTGAAAGCTGGCCAGACGGTTGCCGTGATTTAGGATCACGACAGAGCGAAGTGTCTGTGCATATTTGCCAAGAAACAAAACATTTGTTAGTCCAAGTTTGTGACAGATCGATTTGCTGATAAGAATGTAGAATAGCAACTGCACTGTGTGCTAGACTGGTTCCATGCCTACATTTCATCTTGAATTGTAATATCTGGTAGCCAGGCTTCTGCTCATTTTTGCTGATAAATGTTCAAAAGACATGAATTATACTGCTATCTGATAGAATTTCTTAAATTCTTTCTGACATTACTAGATCTGAAGGAAACAATATATATATAACCGGTGATGTTTGTAGTTTACCATGCATAGAAAGTGGACAGGTGGTTGTGCATCATGTATGTAGTTTTCAATATATGATGCACAGTTAATATAATTTTAATATAAAAACACAAAGCTCATTTAAATACACCTTGTATTTGTATATTGTGCAATCTAAGTATACATGTAATACATATGCATGACTGCCTGGGGTTAGTAGCAGGTCGTCTGCTAGGACTGCCTGTGTGTGTGTATCAGACTGTATGCAGTGCTTGAAGTAACAATAGGAGGGACTGTTCTCTGGCAGCAGCAGGTGTCTTATTCTGAGATGCCTGTTGGCAGTGGTTGCAGAGGCTATTTGTTGTCTGAGGTCCACTGGTCAGTTTCAGTTCCCATTGATTGGCTGGGAATTGAACTGTCAGCCAGCTATGAGTAGTTGTTGTACTGGTCAGCAAGAAATGCACGGCCAGCTTGAGATATATTTATCTGGTGGGACTCTAATGCAATTTATGTGGACATTCTGAGACTCTTGGGACAACTCTGTGTCGTGGATGGGAGGGCAGACATTATGGACAATTCCAGTCTGATGATGTGATTAATTGTCCAAGGGTTCAATGGGACGAACTGCGTTCTTCATATTATGCAAATCTGTGGATTTGAATTATTTTCTGGTGACTGATGTGTATGTAGACTGTGTTGGTCAAACAGAATGTTTACACTGACTAATATTTCTTCAGGATTTATTATTCTATTCTTGTTGGGGCTTGACAGAAGTTGTGGCCAGTTGTTCATCAACTGGACATACATCCGTGCATCTGATATATAAATTTCTGTGCATTAGGTGATGTTGTCATTCATTCTTTGCTAAGAGAGTCATATGTGACTCATAATAGAAGAGTTTCTTTGGCTGTTTGATTGGTCTATTAAGTCATGGCCGGACTAGTGACTGTGTCCCTACATTGGCTCATTTCTGTTTGTACCTTATGTTACTTTACCAAATAGCTCTACCAATGATTGGGCTTTTGGGAAGTATTCGTTGAATCTTGTATGTCTTTGTTGCTGAGGGTTTTATCATTCATTTTAGGACAGTACTTAGATGATATCATATGGCGTAGTTTTATTTATTTTACTTTCCAAATAAAAAGTTTACACTCTATACCAGTTATCTTCAGCTGTGCCTTCATATTTGCTGCAGACCAATACTAATTAGCGGTTGATTTTGAGGTTTACATAGTTTTCCATTTTTATGATAGCTATTTATTTAAGTGCAGCACTTGCAAAAGGTTGACAAAAGGCGCTACATAAATGCACATTATGGGGTTCTGGTGTGCAATGAGAATGAGAGCAAGAAACTGAAACCAAACAGAAAGACTGTGTCAGCTGTCTAACTTTTCTTTCCTGATCAGGATGGATGTGTCACTTTACTTTGCTAATTAATTGCTTGGACGTTTATTATAATAGGTGAAACACGACTAATTAACCCTTTGACAATGAGCTAAATTGGTCTTCCATTCATTTTTAGTGCATGCTTGTCATTAAAGGGTTAAAGCATATGTCTGTCTCCTCTTTAGGGGTTGGGAAGAGATGTTCTCTTTACAATTGCAATAGACTTGTTGCACGGTTTTTCATTCATGATTGGCTCAGTTGCCTTGTTAATTCTGAAGGCAGAGTTTTGCCATGGGACACCGTTCTATGACTGTCACTCCACTGTCATTTGCTGTAGAAATTAAGAGTCATGACCAAGTCAAGGTCAAAGGAAACTGAGTGAGAGGGAAATGATAAAGAGAATGAGTTGATAATGAATCCAGGAGGCTGAAGTTACCGCAAAAAATTACTACATGAACTTAGATCGACATAGACGTGCCTATAATGTGCAAACAAACTGATACTTGGGCATTTAAAGCATGACCCAAGAATTTAGTAACTTCATCTTAACTTGTTTCTCATCAGTTCATCAAATTGTTTCTTCCTCCTCTGTTCTGCAAACCTTTGTCAGCTTTGTACCTTGCCACAAAATGTGTAATTTCCATTTGATTTGTGCACTGTTAGAGTTAAACATCTCCTGAACTGTTGATTTGCAGGTGGTACTTTGGCATGAAATCTAGTTTCGTTAAGCATTTATTTTTGTTCACTACTGTTGTCTGTTCAGTTCTGCAGCACTACAAGCACTGCTTTGACATGTAATTGAATTGTAAATTACTACTTCTAGCAGTATCTGGTGTGTTTAGCAGCATCCTTTGTCTGGGATGACTTAGAAGTCACCATTACTTCAACTATTAGGATATCAGAAAAGAAAATTGTGGGACTTTAAGGTTGTTTGTGTTTCTGTTCTTACAGTTTGCCGAGGATCCGTTTCAGCCGTTTCACACAGTCATGGTTCGAATGTGAAACAGCGGTACGATATGTACAGAAGGCAGTACATGAACTGTACAAATGTGGTCGGTAATCTGGTGCTAGTGTTTCTCGATGCAGAAGAGGATTATGACATGGGATTCCTGAAGGACATTCAAGAGGTTTCTGGTTTTGTTCTAATCCTCGGTAACTGGTTTAGTCATCTCAACCTAACCAGTCTGCGCGTCATTCGGGGAAAGACGCTCTATAAGAGTGATAACTCATCAGTTCAGGCGTACAGCTTATACGTTGCGCTCAACTACAAAAAAGGATCCGACACGGTGGGACTCAAGGAACTTGGACTGGTGTCTCTTCAAGGTAGGAGATTCAGATCACCTTTTTGCTGTTGTATATAAGTTAGTGCATCAGCACAGTTGTCAAAGTATTGTAATATCAGTAAAGAAAGCTGTGCAGAACAGAGTTTGAATGCTCTCCTATACTCTCTATAAGCGTAATAAAGCAAAGTTCCAGATGTTTGGTGATTATAGTCCAGGCGGTACACGAATTTATACTGCATTTTTTGAACACGGATTGCCGCTTTGCACAGTTGTAGTTGACACCTAAGAGAACATTTTAGGAAGGGGAGGCATTCGAAATTTCCCTTAGAATTCAAGATGGCGGCTTTTTTCAAAATGGCCGACCGAAATTGAGATTTTTAAATATCTCGGCTTCTAGTTCACTTAGAATCATTATCTTGGTGTCTAAACATACATATTTTGGGGCAATGATTCTAATGGGGCCATCGCGGATTAGCCCCGGTCTCATCGGTCGGCCATTTTCAAAATGGCCGACGAAAATTCAGATTTTCAATATCTCGGCTTCTAGTTCACTTAGAATCGTTATTTTGGTGTCTAAACATACATATTTTGGGGCAATGATTCCACTAGGGCCATCGCAGAGTAGCCCCGGTCTCATCGGTCGGCCATTTTCCAAAATGGCCGACGATAAATTGAGATTTTCAAAATCTCGGCTTCTAGTTCACTTAGAATCGTTATTTTGGTGTCTAAACATACATATTCAGGGGCAATGATTCTAACTAGGGCCATCGCAGAGTAGCCCCAGTCTCATCGGTCGGCCATTTTCCAAAATGGCCGACGAAAATTGAGATTTTCAAAATTTCTCGGCATCTAGTTCACTTAGAATCGTTATTTTGGTGTCTAAACATACATATTTAGGGGTAATGATTCCACTAGCCCCCTCAAGTCCGACTCACACCTCAACGTGGTGAGGGGGTGGCAACAGTCAGTAGGGGCAATGCCTGCTGAGGCTAGGCCATCGCAGAGTAGCCCCGGTCTCATTGGTCGGCCATTTTTCAAAATGGCCGACGAAAATTGAGATTTTCAATATCTCGGCTTCTAGTTCACTTAGAATCGTTATTTTGATGTCCAAACATGCACATTTCAGGACTGTGTTTCGACTAAGGCCTTCGCAGATTAACCCATGGTCTCATTGGAAAATGGCCGACCGAAATTGAGATTTCTATTTTCCAAATAACACGAATCTATAGCCTAGGGTCAAAATTAACATAAGCCATCAAAATGAAGCCAAAGAAGGTCAATTTATTGCAAAACGGCGAAATTGTTTTAAACAAGAAACAAATAAATACTTTCTGCATTCAGTGCTTGTTTTCCAATTTCTTTGTGGCATCTTCCCTCATTACTGTGGCTGGTATCTAAAAGTTTTAATAATAAGAGTCTTCCATGGATTTATAAAACATTCTACTAGTCCTAGTTTATCTATCTTTCTTTCGTGAAATGTAAGAAATTACTTCCTTAGCTAGGATTCGAACATTTCCCTCTACAGTAACTGTTGGAACACTTCAGTGTGCATGGGTCACCGGTACATTTACAAGAGCATCTATTTGACGTACAACCCTCCTTGCACCCACATTTCAATAGTTCTCTGCATACCTGCCAAACTGCTGGTTGTGTAGTCCATTGTGGAGTCCACACCTCACCTCGCTTTGTCCATCCCCAATGAGCTGGAGATGGCGTATCAGTTATGATACTCTCTGCCTGACCACACACATGCCCACCTTCGTATATGGCTCGAAGAGTGTGTAGGACTTAGCGCATCACATGTGGGAGGAAGACTTGACAATGGTGTCACTTTGGTCGCATACAGATGCAAATGTTCGCGTTTTTCTATAGCGACCTTATATGGCCTTGACCTTGCTCATTTTTCAATGAATTGATCGGGTGAGATCCTTCACCACCGCTCGCCCATTTGAATGGACGCCACGCCATTTAAGGTCCCCGTGCAAGGACCGTGCTAGCCCGAGATTTAAATCTCTGAAAATAAGCTGGCATCGGGAAGCGAGCCACGGTCCGCATGCTCTCTTTCTCAGAGGTGCATGAGACGCGCAGCCAACGCTCTTACCAATGTAGCTAACTGGGCCAGTTAGGCGAGCGCCATGCCGCAACAAACTGTCCTGTCACAATATACTCCAAATGTTTTTCAACAACGTGGCTTCATGCCATTATTATATGAGGTCTACACCGTCATAAACAAAAGCACCTGAACTTCCACAAAATTCAGCTGGATTATCAATTCAGCTAGGATATTGCCAAGTCTTCCTTGATGACGTCGCCTATGGAAAGGCTCTGGACGATGTCGCCTATACAGAGGCTGTGCATAATGTCGCCTATGAGAGGCACTGTATGCTGTCGCCTATGTAAAGGCTCTGGATGACGTCGCCTATGGAGAGGCTCTGGATGATGTCGCCTATGTAAAGGCTCTGGATGACGTCGCCATTTGGAGAGGCTCTGGATGATGTCGCCCATGGAGAGGGGCTGTATGCTGTCGCCTATTGAGAGGCTCTGGATGATGTCGCCTATGGAGAGGCTCTGGATGATGTCGCCTATGGAGAGGTGCTGTATGCTGTCGCCTATGGAAAAGCTCTGAAAAACATTTGGAGAATATTGTGAGAGAGAATTTCAGGACTGTTCGTCATTGCGGCATGGCGCTCGCCTATCTGTCCGCTACTAAAGTGACACCATTGCCAATTCTTCCTCCCACATGTGATGCGCTAGTCTTACACACTGTTCGAGCCATATAACAAGGTGGGCATGTGTGTGGTCAGGCAGACAGTATCATAACTGATATGCCATCTTCAGCTCATTGGGGATGGACAAAGACCTTAGATTCGTGTTATTTGGAAAATAGAAATCTCAATTTCGGTCGGCCATTTTGGAAAATGGCCGACCGATGAGACCATGGGTTAATCTGCGAAGGCCCTAGTCAAAACATTGCCCTTAAATGTGCATGTTTGGACATCAAAATAACGATTCTAAGTGAACTAGAAGCCGAGATATTGAAAATCTCAATTTTCGTCGGCCATTTTGAAAAATGGCCGACCAATGAGACCGGGGCTACTCTGCGATGGCCTAGCCTCAGCAGGCACTCCCGTACTGACTGTTGCCACCCCCTCACCACGTTAAGGTGTGAGTCGGACTTGAGGGGGCTAGTGGAATCATTGCCCCTAAATATGTATGTTTAGACACCAAAATAACGATTCTAAGTGAACTAGAAGCCGAGAAATTTTGAAAATCTCAATTTTCGTCGGCCATTTTGGAAAATGGCCGACCGATGAGACCGGGGCTACTCTGCGATGGCCCTAGTGGAATCATTGCCCCTGAATATGTAGGTTTAGACACCAAAATAACGATTCTAAGTGAACTAGGAGCCGAGAAATTTTGAAAATCTCAATTTTTCGTCGGCCATTTTGGAAAATGGCCGACCGATGAGACCGGGGCTACTCTGCGATGGCCCTAGTGGAATCATTGCCCCAAAATATGTATGTTTAGACACCAAAATAACGATTCTAAGTGAACTAGAAGCCGAGATATTGAAAATCTCAATTTTCGTCGGCCATTTTGAAAAATGGCCGACCGATGAGACCGGGGCTAATCCGCGATGGCCCCATTAGAATCATTGCCCCAAAATATGTATGTTTAGACACCAAGATAATGATTCTAAGTGAACTAGAAGCCGAGATATTTAAAAATCTCAATTTCGGTCGGCCATTTTGAAAAAAGCCGCCATCTTGAATTCTAAGGGAAATTTCGAATGCCTCCCCTTCCTAAAATGTTCTCTTAGGTGTCAACTACAACTGTGCAAAGCGGCAATCCGTGTTCAAAAAATGCAGTACTAACCAAACTTGTACCGCTTCCTATTAATGAGATGATATTACTAAGAGCTGATAATTATAATTAATTTGGATCAGTGGGAGGATAAATGAGTATTGTTTGCTGCTGAATCCTTCAGTCATTTCTGCCAACAGATAATTTGGACTTGCCTCTTCCCATCCGGAACAGGTTAATGAGATTTCCAGTTGGACTTCCATCCGTGTCCTGTGGAGCTGTCATTTCAAACAATTACCAGTTGGGATGATATGCTTCGTACTGGATCACCTTCCACAAATTGGAAATGATTCCAAAATGACTTACATCCTGACCTATTGGATCCTACCAACACAGCTGGCTCCGTCTGACTATACAGCTGCTAATTTGTACTGAAATGAACCCCGGGTGACATAACCCTCTCTCAATCAGAAAAATTAGTTGTCAATGACTCCTGGTGATCCAGATTTCCATAGGAAGGAATCGGTTAACATGGACTTACAGCTTAGTGGTAATCATATCCAGTTGAGCAACGGAAAGGAGCTATATCAAGTATCTTCATACATGCATACATACATACATACATACAGCAGGCGCGGATTTAGAGGGGGGCGGAGCCGGCGTACGCCCCCCTAAACCTGCAGCAAATGTTCTCAAACTAAACTGACCTAAAACTAATATAACTGCAATTTGGGAATAGGATGTTTGAAGTAGCTGGACCGGCAGAATGGAGCTCTCTTACCGGAGCTCTCTTACCTACTTACCTGAGTTGCTAGCAGACGTTGCCCACGTCCCAGGTAAGACATAGGCCTATCTTAGGCCTAAATCTCAAAAGATGGCATATGATTATAATTTTGAAATTCGTCGTGCTGATTCTAGCCGCCGAAAGCGTTCAGCTGCCGATATTATGGACAAAAGCAAATCAAGGATATAGAACTAGGCCTACTCATATAATCATTCTCTTAACGCTCAGTGGCGTGCGGTCCATGGATGAGGCGCATGATCCATCCCTTGCTTATTGAATCTATTTTTATACAAATACTAGTGTATTCAATTTCTATCATTACTATGTTAATTATCGTATGATAAATTGGCATCGACTATATTATTTTTAGTTGGGGGCAGCCAGGGCCGCCGAAAGGGGGAGGGGCAAATTCCCAGGGGCCCGGCGGTGTGAGGGGGGCCCGGAGTGCCCGGGGAAAAAGTAAACAATGTAAGAAGTTTAACAAATACAAAGACATTCTGCATGTAGAATTGCGAGTTTGAAAATTATTATTATTATACATTTATCAATGATATTGCAATATTTCAGCATTTGCACCAGAACATTTACCATTTCAGAAAAACATAGTGTCATTAAATCCCAAAGAAGATGGCAATTATCAATGCCTACGCCAGAAAGCATCCAAGGAGAATGACACTGCTTAATCCACTGGCATGTGACACTTAATAATTATTATTTTCTTTTTGGATCAAGGGTTGCATGATCAAAACCGATAACTGATTTATAATCGTTTCACTGTTAACCTTCAGTGGAGACCAGTTGTTTTATATGAGAAACTATATATTTTTTAAAGTTCCATAACATTTTCTATAAAAAGGATCATTATAGTTTTGCGTGATCTAATTTCACACATATATATATATATATATATATATATATATATATATATATATATATATATATTGGATTGATTGGTAGTATTTACGCCCCCCCTAACCAGAAATCCTGGATCCGCCCCTGATACATACATACATGCATGCATGCATGCATGCATGCATGCATGCATGCATGCATGCACATACATACATACATACATACATACATACATACATACATACATACATACTTACATGCATACATACATACATACATGCATGCATACATACATACATACATACATACATACATACATACATACATACATACATACATACATACATACATATACACATGAATGACCGGCTACTACTTCTGACTGGAAATTCAGGAAAATTTCTTAAGGTAATTATTTGATATTGAAAGTATTTTTGCTGCAGCTGGGCCAAAATCTTTCGTCTAGCAAATACATAAGATTGATATAAATATTGCAAACCTATAAGACATGGTGTTGAATCCTGGCTGACCCAACAGTCAACCCCATGTCTTTCGTTGTTCTCTGCCACTGATGATTTCCACAATCAACATTTTCAAAACTCATTCCTTCATTTTCAGTGAAAAAGTCCAACATTAGGTTTGGTTTCTATTTCAGAAATAATGGCCGGCAGTGTTTATTTCTATAATAATGATATGCTGTGCTACGAAGAATCGATAAATTGGAAGGACATCATGACGGATGAGGCTGAAGTGGTGTCCATTAACAATAATCCCATTCGACGAACTTGTAAGTTTTGTTGCTACTTTTTTCCAGCAATTTAGTTAGAGTAATTTCAGGCTGTGTCATTTGCTGACGTGTGTGTGAAGGAACGCGTGCACAGTTCTTTTTCTACGTTCTCAGTTGATTAAGTTTCTGTGGTTGCATGACATTGTTGATGATATGATGCTGGCAGGCACGTGATGAAACTGTGATTCCGTTAGTAGTGGATGGTGACTGTTGTTTGATTATTCCACGTCATGTTTGCGATCCTTGAACTGCAGGACTATGCTTCTGAACAGTTTCTATAAAGACAATAAGACATGTAAAGTTCCTGTTTGAAAATTGCAAATTATTTAATCTCATTATTTGGTTTAAGCAGATTTATTCTTTTTCTAAAATATCTTAGTCCTTGCATTTGCTTCTAGAACATACAGTCAATGCTACTTAAGTGCGTAACAGATAAGTGCATAATTCACTTACATGCATAGAAGCTGGCTATTCCCATTTTAATATACAGTATTTCAATGGAAGACTATACTGGGTGTGTGCATATCGCATATTTACATAATTCGGTTATGTGCACAGCCGACTACAGTCACATTGCTGTCTGTATATCAATGCCGCTAAATTGCATAGGTAACTTAGAACATTTTGGCCGCCTGTTCCTCGTGGACACCAAACGGCTCTGGCTGGTGTCATAACATTGTTACTGGTCGACATTCCAGAGAGTGCACACTGTTCCTGGTGCTTGCTTGACACTCGTTTAAATTGTAAAAACATTAAATGGCTGGATGCGTCTTTAAGACTTTGACTTAGCAGAGTGAATAGAGGTGCTTAAACGCCTAGAAAATGAGGAAAGTCAGTTTAAGTTGTCTGTTACATTGGAATAATTCAATATCCTGCCAGTGTATTTGGTGCTTGCACTTCTAATTTAGCACATGAATTTACATTAACTGAAGGCATTATGGTACTGTTATTAAATACCAGTACAGTTAGCCAATTTACACAGTTCATGTGAACTTCTCTTATTTGCAGAAGTCGGTTTAGTGGGTTCAAGACAGTCCCGAGGCTATGCAATTAAGCGGTGTCGACTGTATATAAAAATGCCTTTAGATAATATGTTGATTGAATTTTGCTTCCAGCCTTAAAACACATTCTTTGAGATAAAACACAACCTCCTCCCTCCCCGTAAGGTCACTCCATACAATACGAGACCCAGCCCACATGATCTCACCCTACCTAGAGTTGATGCCTTTGTAAAAAGAAGTTTTATTATGAGAATGTTATATAACTTTGCATGGATGTTTCTATTATTTATTTCTTCTGTAAGATATACTGTGCATTTGCTGGTAGTCAAATAAAGAATATTCTTATGTACTTACTTAACTTCATAAACCTCTTATTGATAACTCAACTCCACTGCAAAATGTTCATGTATGGCCAAAATTTGTGGTTAACGGTACCATTTTCTGACCTTTGAGTACATTGAAATCTAAACTCTGATGTTCAGTGAAAAGCTAAAACATTGGAAATTTTGTATTTACGGCTCTGATAATGATCACAGTTTAAAATGCTTGATAGTGCTGGCCATTCTGATGGTTTACTATAAAACTAGAACAATGATTGTTTGCATTTTATTTGCAGGTAACCAGTGTAATGAAAGTTGTGCTCAGGAGGGTGGTGATCGACATTGTTGGGGTGAAGGTCCAGACATGTGTCAGACATGTAAGATCATAAGGAGTACTTCATTGTTAGTTGGTAGAGGAGAGCTTTATTCACACTGATGGCTTAACAATCTGAGACTTTGGGATTTATTGCATTGTCTGATTTGTTCAGATTGTGTTTGGTTAAATTATGAAACTATATTTGATCAGAGTTAATTTCTTGTCTTAGACTATCTGCTGATTTCCAATTAGTGTTTCATAACAGTCCTATAAGTAGAATGATTGTCTTGTGTTTTCCACTGATCTAAATTGAAAAGTACAGGGTTTACTTGGTCTAATGACGAAATTGTTTGAATCTGATTGTCTTTTTAACCATGCAGTGAAATTGAGAGCATCAGCTGGGAAGTAAGCAGCATATCCTGCATACAACTGGCCTCATGTTCAACCTTAGGGATTCTTTCCTTGCGAGCAGAAGGGCCTATGGGAAAAGGAATGAATGCTTTACTATCGGATATTGGAGGCTCTACCATGCTTAGCCTAATGCTGGATGTTGAATTTGTTGCTGACAAAGTTGTTTACAGACAAACAACTACTATCTTGAAATTAAATTTATTGTTTGTTGGAAGTTTATGTATTGGCATTTTATGAAGTGCAGCACTGACTAAAACACCCAATAAAAATACCCGTTCTTTATTCAGTGACTGGAATGAGAGGAACAGAATCCATGGAGTGAGTTTATTTAAGATTAATCTTTCAGTGCCTCTGCTCATTTGAATGAGCACCATGGTAGTTTAGGGCTGCAGTTAATGTGGATTGTGCATACATGAGGTAAAATGAAAGAAAGAGGAAATATAAAATAAGGTCATAGAGGAGTGATACATCTACCAAAGTAGCTCCCCAGGCAGACTAGGTATTCGTAGTTCAGTTATTTTGTCACTCTGTCAAAGCTTATGTTGAAGAGGACTTCAAGATGTGATGGATTTGCTAAACAAGGGATGAAAGTCTGTTGAGTTATGGACCAGTAAACTGAATAGGGCAATGGCACTCATTTGACTTGTGGTCACTTTGCAGTAAAAAACAGAGAACCTAAAGTAGGAAGTTTGGGAACACAGTTGCATTGGAGCTTCAGATTTAAAGGTGGATTGGTGGAATAGATAGTATGAGTGATTGAAAGTCACACCAGTGGATAGCAAAGTCAACAGGGTTGAGAAAAAGTCAATTTGTATAGATCATTGCGAAAACAAATCTGTTTGGTCAGCTTACCAGATGAAATGGAGACTACAAAGCCTTTGCGTGCCAGATAATTTTAGCCTTGTTGTAGGTAAGTAAGTAAATTATTTATTGACAGAGCAATGAGAGCATCAGCACCAGTTCCCTAATGTACAGCTGCTTTAGTAAGCTTGCCTATGATGCCACAGTTTTGCACCAGTGGAAAGTTTTCCAATGTTGCAATGAATTTTTGTACCTGTGGTATGCAAATGCTTAAGGAAACCAATCTTCCAGACACTGCGCATGTTTGGATAAGCAACAACAAAGGGCATGAGAAGTTGATTAGACATTTGGATCCTTTGCAGATTGGACTTGCTCAACGAATTACAATGTTGCAGAGTTATCCAGTTTTTGCAGAAAGTTTTAGAGTTAGATGAATACATATTTGTATTGAGGAGGATTGCCATTATCTGTCATGGTTTGTATCTTGCAGTAACAAAAGTCGTCTGCAGCAAGCAGTGTGAGTCTCGATGTTTTGGTCCAGGACCAAATGAATGCTGTCGTCCAGACTGTGCTGGTGGCTGCTCTGGTCCACTTAAAACAGATTGCTTTGTAAGTACAGTGAGAATTTATTTCCAACAATATGTTCCCTAAGCTTTTTCGGTATTTTGATGACAACCTTTGCAGGTAGGCTGGTTTGTTGTTCTGGTTTCAAATTAATGATGCCATTGATCTGGAGTCTTTGGATGGCAAGATCTGTATGTGTGCCATTACAGGTCATACAGATCAAAGCTCTGTTTAAGTTTTTAAGTTGTTTTAATAACATTAATCTTTTGGGTAGACAGAATTCACTTTCCTAGAAGTTTCTGGTGACTTTTTTCCTCTGATTTGATGTCATTTGACAAGAGAAATATTTTTTATTAGGCAACATAAGGCAACAAGGTAAAGCAAGGTGGTCCATGTTTATTAGACCATCTTCTCTCTAGTTTTCTAGTTTTTGCCCATTCAGTTTAGTTTTAGTCATAACATATTTTTTAACATTATAAGTTTTAGTTGTAATTGGTTTGGTTGATTTGGTTTAGTTTTAGTTTCAGTTGTCATTAATAACTAAAACCTTTGACTTTTTAATTCTCATATTCTGAGTTTTATAATTGTTCGATTTCTTTTTCTTCAGGTGCTTTTGAAATAATTTCAAATTTATTTTTAGGAAAGTTTCCATATTTTCAGAGGTTCAAAGAATAATTAATTTTTTATGGTAATTATAAATTAGAAATAAAAACTTAAATTTTTGGAACCAGTTTATTGACAGTAGCTCTGTCAAAACAGAATTAGTGATGTAGTTCTGGTCCAGTTCGGCTCTGGAAATTAAGATCCAAGATTAAAGCTGGTCACTACACTGACCCAATTTGATCTGCTTTTTCCAGACGGATCAGATTGGGTCCAAACAGTACAGTTTGGAAATGCTTGTGATCCATGCAGCTTTGTGAACATTATTTGCCTCAGAATGTGTTGTTGGGTGTGTGCATGTTTAGGTGTGTGCATGTACTAGTTAAACAACATTTCAGTCATTAGTTGTGTGTTAGACACCATAGCCATTTTACAGTGTTAGGAACAGACATTTCCTATTTGGTCCTAATTCTGGAGCAGCGGCATTCCATCTCATGTGTTATAACCAGACCTATCCATATCCGTGTCTGATGTCATTCCGGTTGGTCACCCACTATGACCATTAGATATTCCATTTTGTGAGATTTCCTCTGATCTCCTGAAATCCATCATGCACTTTGTTTTCAGGGTGGTCCCTGATTCGCTTATATCTGCTTACTATTTTAGTTGATTTGGATAGCCTTCCGGCATATATGGCACACTGTTTAAGCCTGGTTCATGTGGTCATGATTGACCTGTAATGCAGCAAATTATCTATGTAGTGGATTTTAAAATGAACATTTTCTGATGTTTGTGTGTTTAGCAGCCAGGGTTTTCAGACTGCTGGCTGGGTCATCTTCACATTTTTAGGTTCCATTTACTTTTTCTATTCTTGCTAAATAGGAAGCAGTCTGTTAACATTATGGGAAGGTATTGCCAGATCAGAATACTGCATATGTTGGATAATTATGTGTTTTATGAGGTTATAATGGAACGATAAGGGAATAAGTCTCTGCTAGATTTTGCCATTATACTGCTTTAGTAGCAGCTGATGATTGTACACATCTTTCACAATAGTCAATAATCTGATGAACATGGGCCAGCTGAACTGTGGCCGACCAAACACGGTTTGCATGGGTGATGGTCTAATTTTTGCCCACCTTGTTTTATCCTACTTGGGTTGGGATAGAGCTGAGTTTTGATGTTTAGTCACTTAGCCTGATGATGTGACCACTCTCTCTGCTGCCAGGGTCATAAGAGATGACCTCGTGCTGTTGATTAGAGAAAGGGTATTCAGATGCAGAACCCCAGGAGATAATGTTGTTGACTAAGATCTACTTCAAGTTGAAAGAATCCGTTAGGCAATCAAATGTGTGTACCATTGCATTGGTCTGATATACTGATGTTTACCATAGACAGCAGTTTTCGTAAACTGACTAAGTTTATTGGTACATATCAACTGTGTACGCGTGGGTGACACAGTAATCAGGTGTACATTATTTCGTTTGCTAAGATCCAGCAATCACTGAATTGTCAGACTTATCTGTGATGTCGGTGACACTATCGACATTGATGTGTTATGCTACCTGGACTCCTGTACAAGAGCGTGGCTTTTGATACGGTTGTTCACGACATCCTGCTGACATCGTATGATGTTGGGGTGGATCAGTTGTTGGAGTTGTTTTCGCTCTCCATGTTTTGCTGGACCTTACCAGTGGTGACTCTTCTAGTCATCTGTTATTCGAGCTGTGTTCGTTTTTGACTGACTGTCTGGTCTTATTGACACTAACATCATTTAGAATAACGCAGGGAGCGCCACTGAGAAGGCTAGGAATCTTGAAGGGGCACTATATAAATTTTTGGAATGAATGAATGAATGATATTCCTTCAAATTTCCAAAAAGTCCAAATTGTATCTCTGTTATCAATATTGAATAATATTGAAGAGTTTTTGTTTGTTTTAGGCATGCCGAAATTTTATTGATGAAGGCATTTGTGTACAGCAGTGCCCACCGCCAAACATCTATATAGATAATGAGTTCAGATGGGTTCCTAACCCCGATGCCAAATATGCCTATGGGAACATTTGTGTCAAGGAATGCCCTGGTTAGTAACTATTATTTACAGCATTTTTAGCACCAACTATTTAGAAGTTATAATAAAACAGACCATTTATTAGGCACCTCGGTCTGTGATGCTGGTCAGATGCAAGGCCCTTGTTTTTCACTGAAAGCATATTTTAGATCATAATTCAAAACATCATTTTCTGCATATTTAGTCGGTTTTTAATAACTATACATGACTGACTATTACATGACAAAAAGATGTTGAAAAGTTATTTATTGGTCATTTCAGATGAAGAAGGTTTTATGTATGCAACTGGTGACTCCTGTTATTTGTCTGTTAGCTGACCACTACTCTGAGTGATGCAAAGACTGTTGTGTTATATACTTGCATATATATATATACCAAACATTTGTTTTTTATAGATCACCTAATTGCAGACATGGGAGCCTGCGTCGGTGACTGCAGTCTCGGATTCATGGTTGAGAACAGGAAGTGTGTCCAATGTAATGGCACCTGTCCGAAAAGTAAGCAGAGCCATTAAGAGTTTAACGACGAGCTGCATTGGGTTTCCCAGTTGCTTTTAGTACACTCTCGTCATTAAAGTGTTAAGTCGTTATCCATTTAACAAATATTTGTTGCTGTACAATGATGATATCTGGATCATGAGATTCACTGCTTTTTGTTTAGCAGCTGACTTTGTTTATCAATTAGATAACTAGATTAATTAGTTAATTTGATACTTAATTGATGGCCTTCAGAGAAAACTTGCATTGCTACTGGCCACCTGCCATAGGCCAACTGACCCAGATACTGCATGAAAGACTTAGGTGAACTTAATGGCTTTTTCTTGTGACCTCAATATTAAGATCAGATAATGACCATTGTTTCAGATGCCTGAGTTGTTTAGTTACGATTGCAAATGCCTTCCAAAGTAACCATCCATCCATCTTCCATCTTATTCTACTCTACAGACTTTGGCAATCATTGTTGATAGTGACAGTTAAATGTATGAATACCCACCAGCTTTCCATCATCTCGTTGTGCTGCACCCAATATCAACTTCTTGTGTTCTTCTGACACTGGCTTCTTACAAGAACCTTTTTCAGGATGGTTGTGGATGCACTTTCAGTTCCTGTGTTCCTATCATTTGGGATCATCTGCTACAAATGACCTGACTTGCTATCGTCATTAAATTACTTGCCAAGACAATCGATTTTGATTTAGTAACTATTTTGTTCTTGCCTTTGTGTGTCTTGGCACCTACTGAACATTCATCCACATCCTGATTCAGATTTACTGATTGTGCATATTAAATGCTGTAAGTAAATACATTGATTGATATCTATATATAGATTTAAGTATCTGGACATTTACACAACTGCTTTTCAGGACCTCTCACAGTCACTCAAACATGGTTGTGTATGAAATGATGCAACATAGGTGCATGTGTTTATGGTTCATTTTTTCAAGTATGTTTGCATGAAATATGTGAAATACTAAAGATATCGTATTTGACAGATCGTCTGGTATTTCTGGTCTAACTATATAGGTTGTGTAGGAACGGGAGCAGATCACCTAAATGCCATCAATATCCTTAATTTCACTGGATGTACCGTCATCAACGGAAATCTACAAATCCTACAATCCACATTTGATGGGTATGTATAATTTTCCTTCTAATTTTTATAACTCTTAATTCATGATTTTCCATTTCAGTTAATTGCTCTGTAGATGTAGATATAGCTTTAAGCGCAATGGACACTTTACTTGGTTATAGTCATTTAACTTTTAAGAGAAGCAGACTTATTGCCTTCGATTGCAGGTCTTCTCTTTGGCCAGCATTCATTTCATAGTCCCTCTGGTTCCTCTTGGAATTCTTTACCTCCTCATATTCTTGAATTTCTTACTTATTTAGTTTTAAGATGAAAACGTACACCTTGCTCTGTTCCTAACATAATCTTTATTATAAAAAGTTTCCATGACTATGAATGCTCCATAATGGAAATGAATTTTTATGGCAGACATGGGGTCACATGGTGCAGCCTGTCATCCTTCTTCACTGTCACATAATCATAGCAATTTTTGGTTTTTATGTGCTTTTTATTTGTTTTAAAATTTCTTTAGAGATGCTCCTCGAAATTTGTCTGGAATTTCGGTGGAGCAGTTGTCAGTGTTTGAGAGTGTGAAGGAGATAACAGAGTTTCTGGTCATCCAGGGATCACATGACCAGTTTGTCAACCTGTCGTTTCTCAGCAATCTTGTTACTATCCATGGTCGCAATGCTGACCGGTAACTACAACATATCCATCTTATATTTGGTTTTTAAAATCTAATTATAGACTGTCTGATCTCTGCAATAGTAATGTTTATGTTAAGAGTTACAGGAAGTAAATAAGTTTTATATTGGCATCAATATAGTTGTGGGACTATTCTGCAAACTATTATGGAAGTCTCGTGTAGTTGAATATGATGAACAAGTCTCAAATCATTCAGAGATAAAGCATGTCACAGCCAAATATGTTAAGTACACCCAGTTCTTAGCTCATTGTCAGCATATTCAGATAAATAAGGTTGCAAAATCTTCCTCCACAGCCTTCTTTCGATTGTAATTGAGGGTGCCTGTCTGAATTGGTAAGATTCTGCTTCTTTGAATGAAGTTTAGAGTATGATTAAAGATTAATGGCTATGGCTGTCTCAGCAGAAGTAGAGTCTGAGGAACTTCGAAAATATCCATCCACTTCTTACTCTACAACATTGGAGCTGCGTTATTTTGTCAGTGATGTTTAGCCTGACCCTTCTGGACAGTTCTTCTTGCAATGTGATCCCAACGAATGGGAACTCCAGGAAATAGTCTGAATGAATCAGAAATTGACCATTCTCATTTCCCTGAACTGGCTTTGCTGTTTCTTGTACATTGGAAGAAAGTGAAACATGTACTTGTTGGTAAAATGCTCCATTATCAACTATTGTTTATGTCATAGTGCGCAGCCTCCTGGAAGTTCTCTGGCAGTTTTTGGGACAAGTCTGAAGTTTCTCGGACTAAATTCCCTCAAAGAAATCTTGAATGGCCGAGTAATTTTTGGCAAAAACAAGAACCTGTGTTACATAAAAAGCCTCAACTGGTCAAGCATTGTTGCAAGTCGTGTGCGACTGTTTGATAATGGCAATGAAACCATTTGTGGTTAGTCTGGGCTTTTTTGTCTTGTTTTTATGTTCTTTCTTATAACTTTCTAACTTTTTCTTGGTGTATCTTCATGCACTAACTAGATCTCTCAAGAAAATTACCAGGTACATGGAATCAGGTGTAAATCTAAATTGTTTTTTGTTATAGTTAGCAGTGGCGTCACTAGGGGGGTGCGGGCCGCACCGGGTGTCACCCCTACGAGGGTGACACCAAAGTGATAAAATGACTGTCTAAACAAATAAATTTTGTGCAGAGTTTCAAAATTTATGTAGTGCCCCTTCAAGGTGCCTACTCAGAGGCGCTCCCAGCCCAACCACAGCTAAATAGGAAAAACTCAAGCTGCTGGTAAAAAACAGGTATATTATTCCATGGGAGTAAGGGGTTGTCCATTAATTATGTCAACAAAATAGGGGAGGGGTTTGGAAAAGTTTGACAGTTGTTGACAAGGGGGAGGGGGTTCGGTAAAATTTGATGTCAACAATTTTTTCCCAATGAATCAACACAGACCCTTCAAAATGGTAGCGAAAACATTAAGTAATACTAAAAATGTATAAAATGCTTAATGTTTAATACTACTAAAAAGCTGGTAATAAACTAAACTCATATATTTTTAATTCGAGATTGCATTTTTTAGTGTAAAACAATTTGAAAAATGATTCTACATGTATTGAGCCATTGTGTTTCTTTTTTGTAAGGGGGTGGGTTCTGGGATTGTTGACATAATTTTTAGGGGGTCCGTCAATGTTTGACAGTTGTTGACAAGGGGGGTGAGGGGGTCAAAAACTGCCTAAAATTTGTTGACATAATTAATGGACGACCCCTAAGCGCAGCTCAAGCGAGAGTCCATTCCAGGTGGAAAGCCCAATGATCGAGAAGGCCCGTGCTGCCTGAGAGAGGATCAGGTCTGGGGAACAAGGAGCTCCTTTTTAGCTGAGGAGTGCAGCACTTGACTTGAGGCCAAATCAGAAAACAGACGATAGAGGTCAGTCAGGTACAATGGAGCACAGCCAGAGAGACATCGCCAGACAAGCGCTGCTATCCTGTAGGAGATGTGCTGCGAGGCGGGAAGCCAGTGCAGGACATCGCACATGTAGGCAGTGATTGGCGCATATTTTGGAATGCAGTCAATAAGCCACTGACATGACAAGCCATTAGTTAGGCCATAGGTGCTCTGTTTGTCAATTTGTTGCATTGCTGTTATGTTTGCGCATGAGGCTAAATATCGTTTAACCTGAGGACTAGTCTTCTGAGAGAGGCATGTATGGTAGTGAAAGACTGATCATGTTATATAAATCACTGACAAATTATCTTTTAATTATAATAGTAATAATAATAATAATAATAATCTTTTCTTTATTAAGTGCCTGACAAATGCACGGCGCTGTACATTTACATGGTATGCAATTTAAATCTTAACTACCAACAGAACAGACAGCCTGCAATACAATGGCGCTAATAGCAGCCTACAAAGCATATCCGCCCTACGGGGCTCGAACTCGGTACCTCCCGCTCTCCATGCCAGCGTGTTATCCAATGCGCTATCGCACCCCCCCTCCAATCTGTCAATTCCGGGACGAAGTTTAATATTCCTCAGGGCTATGGTCTGAAGTTCTCCGCTTCAAGCTTGAGTTTATTCATTTACTTTATTGTAAGAATCTTCTCTGTGTGTAGATTGCTTTAAATTTTGTGGAAACTATAAAATTACAATTCAACCTTGAATTAAGGAATTATAAACATAAACTAACTGACTGTCTGCAGTGTTAGTAACTGAAAACTTATTTTTTACAAAGTTTGAGTCAAGATAATAACATGAATGTTCATGTCAATTGCATATTTATGTTGGTATCTAAATCTAGGGACTGTGCAAGCAGTCGAGAACAACCATTTTGTGTTTAATCGTTTATGGTAAATTTGCCATTCTTGGCATACAAAGTTGAGAATTTTTGTCAAAGATATGCAGTATTCAGTTTTAAAATTTATTTATGTCTGGGTTTATTTTTTGTCTTGTTTGTAGAGGAGGAGGGGAACGTCTGTTCTCCTCTGTGTTCAAACGAAGGTTGTTGGGGTCCGGGTGATGACCAGTGCCGTAGCTGCAGTGGCTACCGATATGGGAAGCGGTGCACGGACTCCTGTGAATCACTCGAAGGATGGTTCAAGTTTGAAACAAATGAAACAAAGGAATGCAGAAAGTGTCACGAGGAATGCCAAGGATCTTGCACTGGCGAGGTTTTCATCATCAACTCTTTCACAGTAGATTAATGTTAATTCACGGGTAGATAGCAGTGAGGGCTTTTACTTGATGTTTATGGGGGGTGTCTAGGCAGTTACACTGTGCCTTTGATGAATCTGTCAAAACCTGTTTGGCCTAAGTGATCTCAGTCTGCGATAATTATGGCAAAGTTGTTGTCAAATTATGCTTGTCTAACTGATGAAGGTTTCCAATGGGTTCGATGACAATTTGGCACAAGACAAAAACGTAGTCGACAGGCCAGTGCTGCCAGTTCGGCACAGCAGCAATTTGTCACAGAACAATAATATTCAATGAAATACAATTCGGCACAGGGAAAAATTGTCTAAGAAGCTACACAGCTTATTGATGGCGGCACACTAAAAGAATTATTATGTATGTCGTCACTATTACAGCACTGCCTGCTTGCAATTACAGATGTTTCAGCAGGTTTAATAAGATCTTTGTGCACGGTGTTACCGACCTACCTGTTGCCTTTCCTGTAGTAAATCATTCTGTTCAGTTCTTTCACTTTAGTAACCATAAGACATAAGACGGTGCCTTTAGAATTTGTAGTCCGCAAAAGGTAAGGATAAATTGGTTAGTACATAATGGATACATTTATCAATGCGAAAGGAAAACTGCATAGAAAGCTATCTGGAGATGTAGCAATTATGGCTACGGAAGTTAACGATTAATTAATCGATTAATCATTAATTAATTTTAACGATTAAATTTATTTCTAACGATTATTCGAAGACCGGTTCTTACGTTCGATAACGTGCTTCGTATTAATACCCTTCGGTTCCGTGTTAAAGACTTTTTAGCTCTGCCGGTTATATTGTCAACAAAACACATTGCTCACTAGAACCTACTAGTGTTAAACATGCTGGTTTGTACAAGTAATTGGTTGAAGGAAGACATTTGAACTGAAAACGTAAACAAGACTACTGATGTGAACAAATAACTTCTAAGAAACTACTGACTATTAGTGTTACTATTAAAAGATAAACAATGAACAATGTTAATTTGTATTTGTCATTACTTATTTGGTATACATTTAGTCATAATTGGCTTTTAAGTAATCATTAATTCTTAAGTAGTTAACTATTTTGAAAAATTTTATCATTAGTAGCAATCGTTCATGTAAAAGTCGCTGTTTCAAAATTACAGAAAGAACAGGACCTTTGTCGACTGAAGATTTAAAAAATCCTCACTGGCAAAGCAGCTCCAATGTAAAAGAAGAAATACTGGGATGAATGTTTACAAGCAGTGGTCAATAAGCACAAAAATCGCGATATTAATAAGCAACATTAACTTATAGGCTTATAAAGGCTTCTTGTTGCCAATAAAGTTAAAATGTGCATGCAAACCGTTGTTGTCATACATATCTAATGTAATTAAAGCAACTTCAAAGATTCTTTACAATGTTCTCTACTTTTTACAACCCTCCAGATATATATCTCGCACGATGTATGCCTCTCCTGCATGGTGGGGCCTAGCGAGTAGTAGGGACAAAATTCGCCTTGAATGCTTCATGAACAGACTCAGGCGTGCTGGATGCTTAAAACCTGATTCATTCATTCATTTCGAACATTTGTATAGCGCCCCTTCAAGAAAACTACTCAGAGGTGCTCCCGACTCCAGCACGGCCAAAAAGAACAGTTTTAATGTGCGAAAAGAACATAGGAAAGAAGGTCGTAGGAAAGAGGCGAAGCTCCAGAGGGAGGCCATTCAAGGTCGAAGAACCCATATCACCGAGAAAGCACGGTTTTGCATAGTGGAGGTTCTGGCAAAAGAAACAAGTAGGAGACCCTGTTCAGATGAGCGGATGGATCGAGAGCCCCTACCACTAAGGACAGGGCAGCAGAGCTTGCGAAGATAGGCAGGAATGAGACCCAATATGCAGCGCCAGACTAGGGCATCCAACCTATATGAAATCCGCTGCTCAGAGGGGAGCCTGTGGAGAACATCACGCATGTAACTAGAGACATGGCCAAATCTTGGTATGCGGCCGACATGGCGGGCAGCAGAACGCAAGATCCTTTCCAAGCACCCCAGTCGAAAGCCGGGAGGTCAGCTGATGATCTTACAGCTGAAACATTAGCACAAGCGGCAGACGATGCTCTGTTTAGTGGCGTCCAGAATAATGAGCTTCATGTTCTCCGTGGCCTCTGCCCAGTGCAACGTGAACCTTTATATAACTTCCGACAAAGGACACACAATTTCACCCTCCCGATAAAGACTCGATGAACTTTATTCCTAGAATGTTATATAAAAACATGTACTAATTAACCCATCCATAAGTAGCCATACGGTCAACTGTTATTGTTAACCTACAGCGTTCTGCCTGTTGTTTTCTTAAATAAACAAATATACATACGAATATACATTACATACTTTGTAATTTCAAAACAAGCAATAAAGACACTGATTTATTTCTGCGCCAAATTGTCCCCATGCCAAATTGTCCCTTTGTCGAATTGTCCCTGTGCCAAATTGTCTCTTTGCCAAATTGCCCCTGTGCTGAATTGTCACTGCGCCGACTTGCATCACTTTTTAATTAAAGTGAGGTTGTCAACTGTGCAAACGTGAAATAGCCTGTACCGAATGAGTCAAAATTGGATGTGTCTGTTCAGTTGACACAAATTCTTTAATATCTTTGATCATATTAGTGTTTGATCAAAGCAATTATTGTGCTGCAGTAGAATTTCTTTCTGTGTGGCTTCTGCTAATTGACAGCAGAAATTAAATATTTTCGTTGTTATAATTTAGTTTGATAGTTCAGATGTAGTCACGTGTTCCCTGTGGCTTGCGACTGCCAGTTTAGCATCAGTGAATTGGCTAGTTGTGTAATTAGATATATTTTTCTTATTAAAACCTGTAGCATCAAAATAAATTATATGGAGCATTTGTGCAGAAAAATTGTCCCAAAACATATTTTCATTGCATTTTTAAATTAAATTTATTTCTGTTGATTGGCAACCCAATGGGGCAAAGGGGTATTTCAAGATTTCTGTTACCCCAGGGCCTTTTATTGGTAGTTGGATGCACTAGTTCATCTTCTAAGGTGGGAGAAAATTTGGGAAGAATCAAGCAGCACTGATGCCTTCAAGAAATCACTTCAGATCCTCAAGAACTGGTCACAAGGACTTATTAGAAACATCTTTTGTTATGCTGATATTTATTAGTATGGTTATGATGATGATGTGGAGGAGAAGAATTGTAATGATGATGGTGTAAACATTTTAAATTATTTGTCATTTCTCTTTATGCCAGGGTGCTGATCAATGTAGCCAGTGCAAGCACGTGATGGATGGACCATTCTGTGTGGCCTCATGTCCAACATTCAAATACGCTGATGCCAGTGGCACGTGCAATCCTTGCCATGAGAATTGTGAGGGCGGTTGCACTGGTCCTGACAACACGGTTGGCCTGGGTGCATGCAACGCATGTTCAGTTGTTGTCTATGATGGAGAGCCACCCGAACCGGTCAAGTGTCTACGGCCAGAGTCCGATTGCGAAACAGGATTCTACGTGACATACATCAAATCAGCAAACTTAGAGATAGAAAGTCATAAGCACAAGGTCTGTGTTAATGACACTTTGATGATGATGATGATGATGATGATGATGATGATGATGATGATGATTGATGGTGGTGGTGGTGGTGGTGGTGGTGGTGGTGGTGGTGGTGGTGGTGGTGGTGGTGGTGGCGATGGCGATGACTATGACGATGACGATGATGATGTTTTAAAACCTTCCAAAGTTTTCCTCTCAGTTTAACAACCTATGACCATTGATTGATGTCCAGTGTATTAAATCAGTGGCACTACAGAGCTATTAGATTGAAGTAGATTAGGTCACAATACCTTTCATAGGTCGTTTGCAAATAGATGAATTATACCTACTGTGCAGGGTAACATATTTAGGCGATCTGGTGCTTTGGCTGACGAGCTCTCTGTTGAATATGTTCAGTCTAACTGTTGGGTACAGTGTGTGACAAACACAAGTTGAATAATATCAGTGTATTTAAAAGATAGCAATACAGAAACAGGTTGTAGTCTTAAGTTAGTCAGACTGTATACTCATGTTGCTTCCGTTAAAAAGAATCTTATTGTGAAACAGCTGATTTTAAGGCTAATTTGATAAAAATGAGTTACTAGAGTAATATCACAACTCGTCAGCTGTGATGTTGCTCTAACAATATGATTTATGCATGTCTTATCACAATAACTCTGACACATCCTTTGTTCATCATGAAAACAGGTGGCACACCACCCTCTTAAAACAAAATGCCATTTGATTATTGGATGTCTGTTCTAGGCGTGCTATCGTTGTCATCCGGAGTGTACTGTCTGCGATGGTCCTGACATATCGTATTGTTCGCTTTCATCGTGCGTCCATTTTATCGAAGGCAAGCGCTGTGTCTTCAACTGTTCCTCCGACCACTATGGCCATGCAGAAAAGCAACAATGTTTCCAGTGCGACAGGCAGTGCTTGCGTTGCACTGGTGCCACGTCATCCGATTGTATCTCGTGCAGAGACCTGAAATTATACAAAGACATTGAACACCGTGAAGAGGATCCATCTGTTAGTTCAGCATATTCTCTAATATTTATTCCTGATTTCTAACACATATATATATTATGTATAAGGATCCTGAGTGGCCGAGTGGGTTGGTAGCCTGCTTGTCACACCGGCGCCCCGGGTTCGCTTCCCGGTCGGGTCGGTTTATCAGAGATTAATTTCTTGGATCTTTACTGTGGGTGGCTCAGTCGCATTATAAACGTGGAGTACAATACAACACACAATACAACACATCACAATACAACTGGGGCACGGTGGTTTAGGGGTATGTTCGGTGCCTTGCAGCTGGAGGGTTGCGGGTTTGAATCCACCTCAAAGTCGCCGCGTAGGGACCCTGGGCAAGTCCTTCACTCGCAATTGCTCATGCGCTTTGGCGTGAAACTCCGATTCAGCGTTCGGCGCAGTAGTCGGGAGCGCCTCTGAATGGGAAATCTGGTAGGGGCGCTATAACAAGTGTTCAAATACAATACAATACAATATGTATATATATATATATATATATATATATATATATATATATATATATATATATATATATATTTTAATTTGCCCAGAGACCTTTACTAAGTTTGAAATTAACAGAAAATAAGGAAGGAGTGAGAAGCAAAAAAAATAAAAAAAATAGGAGCTACAAAGTTCCAGCCTATGCATCAAAATGATGTTCATGAGGTAAGAATGTTCTGTGTTAATGCATTACTCTTCTAAATGTCACTTGAGAGCAACACAGTTTAACTGTTGTTATAATTTCAGTTGGTATATGATGGTGAAAGTTGAGTTGACTTTGGAAACGAAGTCTTCTCATTTGATGATGTTGAATATTCTTCTGAATAATTTATTGAACTAACTAACATTCATGTGAAATGTATAATTAATTATTGGTAGGTGTATGATGGCAGAAAGGGTTAGTCAACAGTGGCTTTGAATCGGGTAAATCACCCCGAAATTTGAAAACATTGCCAAAGCAGGATCGGTGTCTTGAGAATGTTTCTTTGAACTGGTACAGACAAAGCTACTGAGGCCATACATACAAACTGTTTAGGAAACCAAAAGAATCCCCTTTGGCATAGAAATTCTTTGGTGCAAGAGTTATAGGCTTTGATGATGGCACAACCATAATGGTTGAGCTTTTGGCAGGTGGTGTATCCATTTCTCTCCATTGCTTGAAAACTTTTCTGTTTCCTTGGAAGCGCCTCTAAATAGTCATTACTGCTAAAGGCGCTTTATAAATGCCCAGATACAATACAATACAATAATGGGTAAGGGGAGGAATTGGAAATCTATCAGACATCTTGTAAGTGTGCTACATTAATGCTGTAAATAAATTAGAGGAGTGAAAATTGAGGAGTATATGTTACTGTGGCATATGGGCATCAGATTGCAGTTTAAATCTACAAAAAAGGTGTTGACTTTTTATTAAAAAAGTAATGCATGAGAGATTTAAGGTTTTTAAGTGTTGTTATGTGACGTTACACTGAATGCATTTTCTGGTCATTTTCTTTAGTTTACGTGCACTGATAAATGCCCAGACTATGCACCAGTGAGTATGAGTGAGACTTACAACGAAGTGCGAGACTCCATCTGTGTTTCGGAAGCATATAAAGAAGCTGCCTACGGAGATCCCAAGTCAGTCGTGCTTCAGATTGTCTCGCAATTAATGCTTATCAGATTGTCTCGCAATTAATGCTTGATCTGTTCTGTGGCTAAAATTCTTAGCAAAATATCAAACGTGAAAGTTTTGCAGTAACTCGTAAAAAATTTCTCCAGTTTTATTTATGCATTTAATGATAGTGTATCAGGCAGGGCTTTTAAATAGAATTGTTAGAACTGCACAACCTCTTAAAAAGCCATGGTAAATTATTCCAAATCGGATGACAATGAACATTTTAAACTATTTTTAACTGCACAAAAATGCTGCTTAAGCTGCACAGATTCATTTAGAATTGCCCTTTTGTATAGAACTGCACACTAAAAAAAGCCCTGGTATCAGGGTGTTTGTTTTTACCCCGCTTAAAATATTTTATTTGATAAGAAATAAAGGTTTTAGTCATCATTGAAAGAAGGGGTTGCCTGAGAAGGAGTTGGCCTGGATTTCAAGGAAATCTATGTGGACAGTGTAGTGTGTCTTTTATAGGAGAGTTATTCTGTTTCAGTCTTATTTTTTTCCATTGTATGTCATACTGGAACATTTGTTGATATCATTCCCAGTTAAAAATATTGATAATGCTACAGGAGCCTGCTGTTTGTAGATGTACTGTATGTTACATTGGTCTGCCATCTCTCGACGGGCTTTGAAACACTCTGTTCAGTATAATAGCTTAATGTAAACAATGGATCAAATTGGCTATTTATGTTATTGCTATTATAAAAAAAGTGTTGACAATTAGTATTTGATAGTTATTTTCATGTAGGCAAAGCTGTCCAATGTCCACAGCTTAGAATCACCTAGAACACAAGATATTCGCAAAAATATCTGACTAACTAAGCTGATTCAAATGTAAAACATTTTCAATCAAAAGGCTGCAGTCCACTATTATGGAATTCTCTTCTTGCTATTTTAACTAACTCTAAATCAATTTAAAATTCAGTTTAAAATATTGTTTAGTTTACACAATCACTGACTGTGAGGTCTGCTTTCATGATTTGTGTGTAGTGTAATTGGTTTTTGTGTTTTATTGTTTAATTAAGATAAAGATATTAACTTAGAAGCTTATAAATCCAACAAGCCGCATTTATTGTAATCAATGGTAAAGGAACAACCAAGAATCTAGCTGGGGTAACAACCCTTTCAGTTTGTCTCTTTAACATTTCAACAGTTGCATATAAAATTCAATTGTATAAATCCAAATTATAATTACATTGTTGGTGAATCAGTAAATGTCTAAATGAATATTGGTGTTTTAGGTAAATTAATATTAGATAAGATAATGACTCATTTGCATGTATTAACAGAGGTATTGTTGTCATATTAACGACTTTTTGGATGATGTGCTATCACGACAACTCAGAAAATATTGAATTTTGTCTATCGCACTCTGCATATGCTTTCCCAGTTCTCCAACATTTCACTACATACATGTATTTGTGCATTCATTTGCATATTTGTATATAAACTTTGCTAGTATGTTAATTTATATTTGTGCATTTGTTTGTTGTGCATTGAATGAAATACAGGAAGAAGCAGACTGGCTTAATTGTTGGCATTATCGTTGGCCTCGCCATGATTGGCATTGTCATTGTCATCATTGTCTGTGTGCGACGACAGATAACTCGGTCGGAGGAGAATCGTGTGCGACTGACGGCTAAAATGACTGGATACGACGACGAGAGTGAGGTACGCTATGAGGTTCGTCAAACAGTTTCAGTTTTTGCCTGAGGTGATGATGATATGATGCTGATAGATTGGAGGCGTTGTTCCTGTCTCTCTCTGGATTCTGTGCGTCGGGTTTGAAATCTGTTTTCTGTTTTCAATTCATAGACATTTGATCTGTTGAAATTGGTTTGCATGGTGGTTGAGGGATAAGGTTTTGCCTTGTGTAGTGGCATCAACACGGGTTTTGAATCGTGGCAAGTTGCTCGCAATCCATTCTTGGATTGCATTTGGCTTTGGGTTTCTACCAAAGAGCATGGACTACCGTGAATGGTGGTGAACTAGGCAGAATGAATATGCAAGTGGTTTGGATGATCTTCCTGATCAGTCTACCATTAAACATATTTCATCAGAGACAGCTCTTGAAACATTCTCAAGCCATCTTGAGATGCACCTCTTGAGATGCGTTAGATTGCCATGTTCAGTGCCTTTTGTGAGGGGCCGTACAAATAGCCAGATTCAGGCATATGTGTAATCAAACTTTTGTATGTACTGGTAACTGTCATACAATAATGGCATGTTATTATATATTTATACATAAATGATGAGTAGTAGTAATTCTGCATATTTAATTGTGCATGTTGAATAAGAGAGACAAACTGTTTGTGGTTTCAGTTATATTGCATTAGTTTAGTTTGCCTGTTTTGAGTATTGTATCTCTTATACTGCCCATGGGAGTTGCACCACACTGCATTATATTAGACTTGGTGACGGAGACTTTGTCCTGGTGGCTATGGAAAAATTATCCTCCTGTGAATGAACTTCTGTTTTCTTAAACAAACTCTGACAAGATTTTATACTAGCAACAAGATTCATTAACTGACCAAACAAAGCCAATGTAATCTGTGTTCTTTATTAATTTCCGGATGGGAGACAGACTAAAGTTTGAGGCCATCTTGCCATTTGTTATCCTCTGACTTGTTCCAGCTTGAAATCATAGTCTGCTACTTCTAAACTGTTTCTTGAATATAATCTAATAAATTGGCCTCTCTGACCTACAAATCCCTCAGCACCAGCAATCCTCCCTACCTTCATTCACTACTAACTCCCTCCTCATTGCCTGCAATCATCAAGTACTGGTCTTTTAGCTAAGCCGAACAGTTGTGTGCTCGTGTGCATTTCATGCCTCTGACCCCAAGGAATGGAATTTACTGCCACTCTCTCTTTGTAGCTCAAATTCACTTCCTTCCTTCACAAATCGGCTAAAAACTTACTATTTCTCCTTGGCTTTCAAGCACTTGGATATCTAACTGCATCTTTTCCTGGCGGCTAACTATCCACGCCTCATATTCACATTTCAGTTTGACCATGTACGCATTACAAATTTAATTATAAATAAATAACTGTGTGAAGTTGAACATATGAAATTGGTCATTCATTGTTAAGAACTGGAAAGGTGTCAATGTTACCATCAAGTTTACACTGAAAAGGAAATGTCCTAGCACTACCTACATTAGTTAAAATCAGACAGCCTTGTCCTTAAGTTTTATCACTACAAATTGTGTTGCCTTTGATAGTAGCTTTTGTGTGTACCACTAAGACGACCTTAGCTGACCAGAGGTTGTAGGGTCAGTTCAAGTTCCTGTGCTCTTCAGCAATTCCTCAGATAAGATTCAATTTCTTTAATTTCTCATTTTTTAGCCACTCGATCCAAGCAATGCACAGCCAGACATGTCAAAGTTGCGCCTGATCAAGGAACATGAATTGGAGAAAGAGAATATCATCGGCTCTGGAGCTTTTGGAACTGTGTACAAGGTTCTATTTTTTAAATTTGTTATTCATTCAATTATTGTGTGAGGTATTTGAAGTGAAAAAGAAGAAGAAGAAGAAGAGCAGTCCAATAAGCTATCATGAGAGATATGAAGTGTTAGCGACTTCATTTTTAATTTTTCTGAGCCGTGATTAATGTGTTGTGTAATTTGGATTACAACTGTTGATATAAAATTCTTTAAATTAGAATCTTGATTTTATATGACTTAAGATAAACATTATGTATTGTTTAATTGAAAAGTTGCTTTAGGAGTTTATTTGTCTATTTAGATCTAATACAAAACAATAATATATTTTCTCACTCTGATTTTTATGTTCATCACATATCTCTATTATAATAAACTAGATGTTTGCCCGTCCTAAGATGGCTGGAAATTTGTTTAAGTCATTCCGTGGGCCGCAGCCCATGGGCCATGAATTGGACATCACTTAACAGCTCGCTCTTAACACGTATAGTGCAAGAGCAGTGCCACCTACTAAAATCCTAGTCAGCATCCATGGGCGGCCATGTTTTTAACGTGTATAGTGCTGTAGCAGTGCCACCTACTGAAACGAAATAAGTCCAGTTTATTACTACCTCCATAATAATTATATAGGATTTTAGCAGTATCACCTACCAAAACAAAATGAGTCTATGGCGTAACAGAATAGTTGACTTCAAGACTTCATGACAATTCTCTTGAATTATATTATAAATCCTATTTTGTATTGTATTGTACTGTATTTCATCTCATATGCATATCTGTTGTAACATATTTGTGCAAAGCATTCATAAATGAAATATAACATCAATGAAAGCAATGATTGAATGAAACCAATTATTGATTTGCCAACATAATTCATCAGATACAATATCACAATGGAAACTTAGATTAGCTGGGCTTACTGATAGCACTACAGGTGATCGGAAAAGGTCAAATTCCTGCTGTTTCTTTGTTTATGCTGCTTTCATCTGCTGTATTATGATCATTAAGAAATTTTAGCATATTTGAACAGAAGATAGAGATGATGTCTGTGTGATGCTCTGTTTAATTACATAACTTTACAGGCTGCATGGAAGCCAAATGGTGAGAATGTGAAGATTCCTGTGGCCGTAAAAGTCCTGCATGAGTCATCTCCAGGTCAGAACAAGGAGTTGCTCGAAGAGGCTCGCATCATGGCTTCTGTTGATCATCCGTGCTGTGTTCGGATTCTGGCCGTCTGCATGACTGCTCAGATGATGCTCGTTACTCAGCTTATGCCGCTCGGGTGTCTTTTGGACTACATCCGCAAGAATCAACACAATATTGGTTCGAAAGTCCTGCTCAACTGGGGCACTCAGATTGCAAAGGTATGTTGAAGGTTTTGCTGCATTGCAATGCTAATGATTCTGTTGTTTGCTTAGTTGCTCTTCAGATGAAAGGACTTTGCAACATTCTGTATTTTGATAAAACACTTCAGACAAGAATCTTAAAAGTTGAACATATTTTTGTGACCCTCTGTTTGGTGACTCACTGATTGGTCCTAAATATTGGGCTGGTTTCGATTTTTTATTAATAGTTTGGTTGTTAAATCATTTGTTGCACAAGAAACTTTTGACAAAGTTTTGTGTTGACACTAAAATCATGTTGCAGAATATCTTTATAGGTTTGTGATTTACTCAGATAGTTGCCTTATGTTGGTTTTATTTTCATCATTTAGGGAATGCAATATCTAGAAAGTCGCGGTATTGTACATCGAGATCTTGCAGCAAGAAATGTTCTTGGTAAGACAGAGAATGTTATTTTGATTAACAATTGTAATTGTAAATAGAATTTGTACAGCATAACTGCAAGAGAAGCAACTGAGAATTTACATAATTGATGTTAAATTTCATTAGAAATAGAACATTCATCAGTTAGCAGACAAATGCTCACCTAAATACAAAGTCACCAGTGGCAAGTTTGCTTACACATGTAGAGCCTAACTAACCGATTCCCAACTAGAGTTGACAGATGACAACATGTTCAAAGTGCCTGAATCATATAGAATGGAGAATGAGGATAAACGAGGTGATGTGTCGCTGATGGCATGCAGATGTCTTGCAGTCATATTCATTCATTCATTCATTTCAGGAATTTATATAGCGCCCCTTCAAGAAGCCTACTCAGAGGCGCTCCCAGTCCAACCACGATGATATAATTCCTTGGGAGATGACATGGCGTCTGGAAATCCCTAGAATACTCATATACATCTTGGAGGGGTGCTATATAAGTTCTCTGAATGAATGAATGAATGAAAGAATGAATGAATGAATACATGCAGGACAGGGATTTGGCTTGTGCTGGCCAGTAGGTAGTTAACAGATTTTGTGACTTACTAGCTGTGCCTGTGAGCAGCCACTTTAGTTGTTGATTTGCCTTCTCTGTTGATATGTAAATTATTTGATTCAAGAATCTGTATGTATACGGTGTGTTACAAGAACAGCAGACCCTGTTGCATATGTTTTGATGTCATGATCTTGTAATTTATGCAGTCAATGGCTGACAGCCACAGAAAAGATGTTGCTTATTATTGTGCAAAGAGTAGGCCAGCTGAGGTGCAGCATAGTTTATGACTGATAGCTGCAGCTGTCAAACCATTAAAGATATCAACATCACTGATTAAGTAGGCTACAAAATGGCTGATATATGTTGTTAGGTTATGTCCGTTTTGATCAAATACTGAAGACTGTTGAGTCAGATGCCTCTTTGGTTCTGTAAATATCTGTACAGTATATTATTATCTATAGCAATCACTGTAAATATATGTACATGCACATCAAATTATGATAGTGTTACATTACAATATGTTCTACATCTAACCACTATCGGCCATCAGAAAAAGGGGAAGGAAGGCCTGTACAGTACATTGCTGCATGCACTGTGTGGGCCCATTAACTAAAAGTCATTGGGAACAAGCCATCGGATACGGCATGTAAACCGGACCTCATGTAAAATGGACTAATGCACAAATAGCCTATTGCCTAACTAAATCAATAGTGTACATCTGGAACGGCCATCCATTAACAATTCATAACATTGTACCACATGCAGCGCAGGAAACATTTTCGAAATTTCTTAAGTCACATCTGTTTAAATCTGGTTCAAGGTTCCTATGTTTAGTGCCTTCATGAGGTTCTTGTAAGGTGTTATATAAATGGCCATATACATACGTACATAAGTACATACATACATACATACATACAATACATACAGACGTACATACATACGTACGTGCATACATACATATGTCTGTCCATTCGACCCTCCATGAAACCATTCATCTGACTGATATGGCATGTTAAGTTATCAGTTTTGAGAATATTCTACCACTAATTCGCATTACGGAACAGCACGTTATCGAGGAGCGCGTTAACGAGTCCACACTGTACATGTACTACTGCTTGCAAGACTGAGTCAGCTGATATATCTTGTGTTTCTTAGTGTCTTTTTTGTGTTGATTCGACTTCTTTTTGCGGAATAACATTGCTGCGTGTGTACTAAAATAACGCATTGACGGAACCATAACACACATTCCGTTAACGCTTTAGTGGAACATGCAGTACTAGAGTCATACTATACTAAGATTCAGTATGGCAGCCTTTCTACCATGTTACTAATTTATTGAGATTTTTGTGGTTTTATGTATTTAGTGAAATCTCCGAATCACGTGAAGATAACTGATTTTGGTCTGGCCAAATTACTCGACTACAACCAGCTGGAGTTCCAGGCAACAGGAGGAAAGGTAGGAAATACATGACTTGACTGTGATTGTCATGGTTGTTCGTTTACATTTCTAAAAGGTGTCGTCTGGACATTAAAACCTGCAGATGCAGGTAACACAGCTGATGCAGGCATTTCATTTCAGCTGGACTGAACAGAAGAACTGATAGAACCCCAATATTTTTTCGATTACAAACAATCGGGTACACCATGTAGGCATCAAAGGGAAAACTCAGAAGCGACTAACTTATTCTGCTAGAAGAGTCATCAGCACTGTGTGACGTTTATTTACAAGTGCAATCTGAACTGGTGTAGACCTGATATCTGTGTAGGATTATTGAACAGGGTTTCGTATTAACACAAGATTAAAAACCTTATTAACTATCCGTATTGCCAAACTTGCCATTAAGACTAGGCCCTCTTGTTGTTTTGCATTCCAAATTATTACAATAAAGCTGCTACAATATGAAGCTAGATGCTGTAGAATTAAACCAGTTAGGTTATGTCATATGATCTAAACATACATTACATGATCAGTGGTCATTTGGTGTTTCTCTTTTTCAGATGCCTATCAAATGGCTGGCATTGGAATGTATACAGCACAGAATATTCACACATAAAACAGATGTCTGGAGCTTCGGTCAGTTTTTTCTGTTGAACAATTGACCCTTTAGTCTTTCATCATAACGGAAGTGAAATCCACTACTTAAACATATTTTGCATGTGTAATGGTATTAGAGGAAGAAGATTCGTTTTCAGTTCAGTGTGAAAGTTTCTCACTGCTAGATCTATCTTCAAGATTTTGCATTTGGAATTCAGTCGGTTTAATGTTATATGTTTGACAAGTGAGAAGTTGCAAGAAAACTGACCATTTAATCCATAAATTAATTATCAAATGTTAATTTTTTCGTTTTCAGACCAGTGTGTAACATAAACGTAAGGGTAAGGGAAAGTTTTCCTTAAACCTTGGAGTACCAGTAGAGGAGAGATTCAGCAACTGATGAATGTACCTGTAATTTGGAATGTCGGTTTGCCCAGCACTACAACTAATAAGCTTTTCTTCATTCTTCATTGACTCTAACTTGTTTGTGAAGTTTAAGTTTCATGTATCGAAATGGAACCTAGATGTAGAACTATTAGTAAGGCTGCTGCTGCTGTATAAAAGTCTGAGTTGCCAATGGTAACAATGTCATGCTTAGAAGGTGATTTTTGTTTTGCTAGGAATTACGATGTGGGAGCTTTTTACTTACGGACAGAAGCCGTACGAGAATATTCTTGCACGTGACATCCCGAATCTTCTGGAGAAAGGAGAACGTCTTCCTCAGCCAGGAATGTGTACGATCGATGTGTACATGATCATGATCAAATGTAAGGATGTCCTCCTTGATAATACTGTTTGGATGTGGCTTTTCAACTGCTGCTTGTAATAATAGCCAATCTTAGGAATTGGTGAAAGATGCACAATGTTGATTATTTAAGATGATCTGATCCAATTTAATTTGCTGCTCCGATTTTGTTCACCAGTCACTCTTAGTTTGATCCTCAGATTTTGAAAGTATGCATATAAGATGAAGATTGGGCTTTTTGAACATTTGGGTCATTGCATCCTATGAAGATTATATGTATATATGATGTATTTATATGATGTAACATGAACAACCTTAACAAGCTGCCACCAAGCAGTAGACCCTTAGGAGGTTAATGACAAGATTTACAATTAAGTTCACTTAGTCTGGACAGTTATTCAATTGGATGCATCTCTTATGAGCTCTGTGGACTGGAAAATTATGAATATTTTACTTATATTGTTACGGGTTCCTCCTAGCTACAACAAAGCTGAAGACTCGAATCTAGTTTTCAAGGTATAATTCTCGACAAAAACAATAAATCAACACGATACATTACCCAACCGTTGAACGACGGTGGAAGAAAGGTTCGTTTTCAATACGAAGAACGACCAACTAACAAGAAGTCTGTAACTCAGCAACGGGCTGACGAACATCAGAAACGGAAGCACCGTAAGAAGACTTGAAAATGGCACAAGTCACGAACTAACTTGACTACCATGCAACCCAGAGAAATCTCAGACAACCCGACTAGCGCGAAGGCTGAGTATCGGAGATTCTCTAACCGCCCCTTTTCGTACCTCCTTATATAGGCTACTCCCCTCGGCTAAGGAACTACTCAAGGGTAACGAATGCCCATCCCAGGACCGGTTAGGACTCAGACATGAGACCCTAACATACCCCCGGACCACAAACAAGGCAGAAACCAGAAGGGTTTCTGACTTAACTAACATGCAATACCATGCACATTAAAAGAAATATCACAATCAAAATATAAACGAAATACACAATAAATTCACTATATACAACAAAACATTTACTCTATACAGCTTACGACGTTCACTCACGTCGCCCCTAAGCATGACTACTCATTTATAACCAAAGATGGACGACTCAACAAGTCTGGAAGCAAATTGTCTCTCCCAGGACGATGTCGAATGTCCAAAGCATACTTTTGGAGTTCCAAACTCCATCGAAGTAATTTATCATTCGAATTAGCCATCGAATTAATAAATGTAAGTGGACTGTGATCAGTAAAGACCACCACAGGCGCAGAACCGAAGTACACGGCAAACGTCCGCACAGCCATGACCAAAGCCAGAGCCTCTTTCTCCACCGTTGAGTAGCGGACCTCGTGCTTCCGGAGCTTCCGGCTGTAGTAGCACACAGGATGCTCGATATCCTCGTGGATCTGGAACAGACACGCTCCAATACACACCTGCGAAGCATCAACAGCAACAAAAAACGGTCTGTTATAATCAGGTGGTTTAAGAATTGGTTTGGACGCCAATCTCGACTTCAAATCAACAAAAGCCCTTTCTGCTTTATCAGACCACACAAATTTATTCCCTTTCTTCAAAATTTCAGTGAAAGGCTCCGTCAAATCTGCAAAATGTGGCAAATATTTGCGATAGTAGCTTGCCAACCCATGCAAAGACTGCAATTGCTTCTTATTTGTAGGAGTTGGGAAGTTCAGCATCACTTCCACCTTCTGTGATCGTGGTGACACTATTCCTCGCCCCACATGATGACCCAAAAAATCCACCTCAGCGTTAGCAAAAATGCACTTTTTAACATTCAACGTTAACTTAGCATTCTCCACACGTTGTAAGACCTGTCGTAAATGATCCATATGATTAGACCATGCCATACTGAAAATTATGACATCATCCAAATACGCATCACAAAAAGACTCCAACCCTGCAAAAACCTTCTTAACTAACCTACTAAACGAACTAGGTGCATTGCGAAGACCAAATGCCATGTATTTCCATTGGAAATGTCCATTAGGCGTTACAAAAGCTGTTACCTCCCTTGCCGATGGCGCTACAGGAATTTGCCAGTAACCTTTTGTCATATCCAATTTCGTAAGAAATTTTGCCTGCCCAACTTTATTTATGAGAGTTTCCACTCGAGGCATCGGAAACGGATCAGGAACAGTGACTGCATTCAGTTTCCTGAAATCAGTACACAGTCTTAGCGTACCATCTGGCTTTGGAACCAAAACTATTGGTGCCGCCCACGGACTTTCAGACTCTTCAATAATCCCCTCTTGCAACAACTCCTCTATTTCCTTATTTACCAACTTTAACCTTTCCGGATGAAGCGGATATGGTGATTGCCTCATAGGTCTTACTCCCTCCATCAACTTGACATCATGTGACACCAAAGTTGTCTTCCCCGGCTTGTCACTAAACACATTCTGAAATTTGCACAACACATTTGTTAAATCATCAATTTGACTCTGATTCAAGTGATCCATATTCACTGATTCCAAAAATGATGTAGGTGTGCTTGTATCAGTCACCAACACATGCGTTTCAGGTTCAATATCCACAACCATCACCTTCTCCCCTTGCCGTGGTAAATATCTCTTCATGAGATTCACATGCACCACCCTTTTCGTTTTCCTCCGATCTGGAGTACCGACGAGATAATCCACCTCACCAAGTCTTTTCAGTACTTGATAGGGACCACAGTACTTCGCTTGTAATGGTTTCCCAATCAAAGGCAACAACAGTAAAACCTGTTCACCCTTCTCAAAAGTAACAGACTTCGCATGCAAATCATACCATTCCTTCGACTTAGATTTATGCACCATTTCATTATTATTTGCAATCTGTAAAGATACCTTAATCTTCTCTCGAAGATCCAAAACAAAATCAATTAAATTTGTCTTCTTCAATTTTGGTACTACATCAGTACGTAACCAACTATGCTTAATCATTTGTAAGGGCCCTTTCACATCCCTTCCAAACATCAAGTCAAATGCAGAGAATCCTAATCCCTGAACTGGAACTTCTCTATATGCAAAAAGCACCCAAGGAAGAATTTCATCCCAATCACCCTGAAAAGTTTCCCCTACTGCTTTCAACATATCTTTTAGAGTACGATGAAAACGTTCCAGGCATCCATTCGTCATTGGATGAAATGCGCTCGTCTTTAACTGAATTATTTGACATTCATTCATCAACAATTGCATCAATTCTGACATAAACTCAGAACCCTGATCTGTCAAAACTTCATCAGGAAAACCAAATGTTGTGAACACTGACACCAACACCTTTGCCACTTCCACCGCTGTGTGTACCTTAAGCGGAAATGCCAACGGAAAATGTGTACCTAAATCCATTATCGTTAACAGAAATCTGTTTCCCGACTTATCGCAAATGTCCAAAGGACCAACGATATCCAAAGCAATTCTTGACCATGGTTTATCAATGACTGGCAAATTAATCAAAGGCGCTCTAGCTTTTGTAGCTCCCTTGCCAAGCCTCTGACAAACATCACAAGTACGACAGTACTCTCTCACGTACTTGAAAATACCAGGCCAATAAAAATGCCTCAACACTCTATCAAGAGTTTTCTGCGTACCTAAATGTCCACTCGAAGGAACATCATGCGCTACATGAATTATCTTAGGCCGTAAAGAAATTGGAACGAGTACTTGCGTTCTACCGAAACCTTCTGGCTCCAACACACTCCTCCAGACACGAACCAAAACTCCATCACGAACTTCGTAAAAAGAGCGTTCACTTCTGTCCGGTGACCGTGCTAGATCAAAAAGACAATTGAAAGATTCGTCACTGCGTTGCAATTCAATTAATCTTTCCCTTGTACAAAATTCCAAACCTTCAACATGACTGTCAACATCTTCATTAAACAAATCATTTAAATTCAAGTCAACAGAATCAATTACATCCGAAGTCTTAATTATAGGAGCGTCAACGTTTGCAGCGTCCTGTCTATCTACGCTTGAGTGCACCGTCGTCCCTAATTTACTCTGAGCCCTAGTAACCACTGCTACATCTATCGGTTCCTTTTGCATTAAGTCATTTCCGATGAGCATATTAATTCCTTTTGGTAATTTGTCCACCAACCCACAAAGAACAGTTCCAGAAACCCACTCACTTTCTAATTGAATTTCAACTAACGGGACATTAACTGGTTCACCAACAATTCCCTGAATCAATCTATCGTCTCCCGTTAAGACATAATCACTAGGATTAAGCCCATCCCTACTGACTATCGACTGTAATGCACCCGAGTCTCTCAGTAGCACCACATGACGCTGCGAACCCTGTCGTCCGTACACAAGCCCATCCTTAACAAACGGTCTATACTGCTGATTTATCGTTGGATTGCCCGACTGCACATCTACTAATCCAATGTTATTATCTGAATAATTTGTGTTCGCACAGGCCAAATTTCTTGCTTTTAGCTTTTCACAATTTGTAATGCTGTGCGATCTTGCATGACAGTATGCACAAGTTACAGGAGTGCCAAACGCACCTGTATAATTCCTTGCTGTATTCTTAGGGCTACCCCAAGAATTTTGACCTCCGCTTCGTTTCACATTAGCAGTGTCATTTGCCCATCCCTTTTCAAATTTCACTGGAGCTACATTAGCTTTCCTGAAAGGTTTGTACAGCAAATCATATTCATCAGCCATACGTGCTGCTTCAGAAAGTGTCGTTACTTTGCGTTCGATTATCCAACGATGTAAATCCCCAGGCAGACAATTCACAAACTGTTCCAATTTGAAAATTTCCAAAGCCTTATCTAAATCAGACAATGCACCTTCACCTTCCAGCCAACTCTTAAATGGAATATTCAAACGATACGCAAAATTTGAATAAGTTTCAAGATTCCCTTTCTGCAATTCTCGAAACCTTTTCCTATAGAACTCTGGCACTCGTGAATACGCCGTAAGCAAAGACTTTTTCACAACATCATAGTCCTTACATTGTTCCAATGAGAGCTCTCCGAAAATTTGTAACGCCTTCCCCGTTAACTTCGTATGAATTAACGACGACCATTTATCTTTTGGAAATTGATGAAGCTCCATGGCTTTTTCAAATGATTGTAAATAATGTTCCAAATTTGTGTCGTCAAACCGAGGTACAAATTTTACTGCCGATGCAATATTAAATTTCGGCGTATGCCCCGTTCTTTCTGCATTTTCCTCATTCAAACCTTGTGCTCCGTCCTCGAAGTAACCTCCTGTTAATCTTTCAAATGAACCTCCTAATTCCTTCATCTGCAATTGATGCTGTCTCTGTTTTTCTTTCTCTGCCAATTCCATTTGTAACTTTCTCTCATCTGCTTCTATCTGCATCCTTTTAGCCTCATTTTCCATAGACAACCTTGCTGCCAATGATTCATTATCTACCCTCAGCTTCCTTTCTAACATTTCTGCCTCCATCCGTATTTTCCTTTCCATCGCTTCTGCCTCTTCTTTCTTAACCTGTATCCTCCTTTCCTCCTCTTCCTTCTTAACTTGTGCTTCTATTTGCATTTTCCTCTCCATTGCTTCTGCCTCTTCTTTCTTAACTTGTGCTTCTATTTGCATTTTCCTCTCCATTGCTTCTGCCTCTTCTTTCTTAACTTGTGCTTCTATTTGCATTTTCCTTTCCATTGCTTCTGCCTCTTCTTTCTTAACTTGTGCTTCTATTTGCATTTTCCTTTCTGTTGCTTCGTTCTTAGCTTCAAATTCTTTCTCAAGTCTTCGTGACTCCAATTCTGCTTGTTCTAACTTAAGCTTAGAATCTATTTGTGCCTGTTCCTTCTTAGCATCCGCTTCCATCTGTGTTTGTATTTTGAATTTCTCCAGCTCAAACTGTCTTTCCGCTTCTCGGTCTTCTTTTTGCTGTATACGTGCAATTTCTGCCTGCTCTTTTTTCAATTTTTGTTTTAGAATTTCAGCTTGAACTCCCGACTCTTTTGCTTTTGGAGACGCATTTGGCGACTTAATCAATTTTAACAATGCCTTTTGCAATTGTACTTTTGTAAGACCTTTTACGTCTTGCCCCAATTTCTCCAATTCCTCTTTTAATTCCTCCTGTTTCATCTCCAAAATGTCGTCCAATGCCAACATTTTCCCCGCCTCTGGTGTCTCCATTTTCAAAATGGATAAATTTCAAAATTCTTCTCGAGACACGCCCCTTAATTTCAAAATTTCTTCTCTGCCTCAAATATTCTCTTAACGTCGCGAAAATTTTCGACGAAACCTTAATTGTTGTATGTACTACCAACAAATGAGAATTTCAAACGTACGAGAAAAAAAAAATCCCGGCTAGAGCTCCCATATGTTACGGGTTCCTCCTAGCTACAACAAAGCTGAAGACTCGAATCTAGTTTTCAAGGTATAATTCTCGACAAAAACAATAAATCAAAACGATACATTACCCAACCGTTGAACGACGGTGGAAGAAAGGTTCGTTTTCAATACGAAGAACGACCAACTAACAAGAAGTCTGTAACTCAGCAACGGGCTGACGAACATCAGAAACGGAAGCACCGTAAGAAGACTTGAAAATGGCACAAGTCACGAACTAACTTGACTACCATGCAACCCAGAGAAATCTCAGACAACCCGACTAGCGCGAAGGCTGAGTATCGGAGATTCTCTAACCGCCCCTTTTCGTACCTCCTTATATAGGCTACTCCCCTCGGCTAAGGAACTACTCAAGGGTAACGAATGCCCATCCCAGGACCGGTTAGGACTCAGACATGAGACCCTAACAATATACAGACTTCTTCAAATGAACAATAGTCATTTTTTGATGGTTTTGATCCGGGTTACGTTCTGAGTTTGAATTGTTTTTTATTGTGTTTGCAACACCTGTATACATCGTATGTAACACCTGTATACATTGTATGTACCACCTGTATACATCGTATGTAACACCTGTATACATCGTATGTAACACCTGTATACATCATATGTAACACCTGTATACATCGTATGTAACACCTGTATACATCGTATGTAACACCTGTATACATCGTATGTAACACCTGTATACATCGTATGCAACACCTGCATACATCGTATGTAACACCTGTATACATTGTATGCAACACCTGTATACTTCGTATGTAACACCTGTATACATCGTATGTAACACCTGTATACATCGTATGTAACACCTGTATACATCGTATGTAACACCTGTATACATCGTATGTAACACCTGTATACATCGTATGTAACACCTGTATACATCGTATGTAACACCTGTATACATCGTATGTAGGTTGGATGCTTGATGCAGAAAGTCGACCTTCATTCCAGGAACTTGCCGAGGAGTTTGCCAAAATGGCTCGTGATCCAGGCAGATTTCTTGTAATTAAGGTACAGCATTTCTTCTATACCATTAGATTGAGTGACTTCATTATCTTCATGATCATCACTTATTTAAATCTGCATGTGTGTGTATATGTTACAGGCAATGTGTAAAATCAGGGATTTTGTAAAATGCCTGAAATTTTTAGGCAATTTGTAAAATCCCCAATTCACTTAGGCACTTTACAAAATCCCTGAAAAAACCAGGGATTTTGTAAAATCCCTGAAATCTGATGACGAAAATTTGACAGATTGCCTGAAACACAATCGAAATTTGACATCGAATGTTTCACTTGACTTTCCCTTTGAAACATGTGCACCTATTTAATTTGCAGCGTCCAGTGGACTTTGAAGTTGCAGAATAATTGAAGTTCTTAATACTGTAGCAAAATTGCTGGTCATTAGGCGTTTCACTATATCACAAGGCGCATGTCCTCTTTGGCTATATTTCTAGTCATGTCCGCCTTTGGCTGCATGTCTGACATGTCCGCCGGCTATGTTTCGAGTCATGTGGTTGGGGCCGTGACTTGTATGTTCCCTTCCCCTTAGAAGCCTAAATAGAGCGTTGAGTTGTCGTGGCGGATTGTCAATTAATAATAATAAATAAATAAATACATAAATAAAATAAAATAAATAAATTTAATTATTTAATTAATTAAGTTTATTTATTTAATCAATTAATTAATTAATTAAATTTAATTATTTAAATAATTATATTAATTAAATAATAAATAAATAAAATTAAATGAAATTAAATAAATAAATAAATTTAATTATTTAATTAATTAAATTTATTTATTTAATTAATTAATTAATTTAACTTAATTAATTAAATAATTAATTAAATAATTAATAATAAATAAATCAATAAAATAATAAATAAATTTAATTATTTAATTAATTAAATTTATTTATTTAGTCAATTAATTAATTAATTTAATAAATTATATAATTAATTAATTATTTATTTAATTAATTAAATTAAATTAATTAATTCTGTAATTAATTAAATTTTATTAATTAATTGATTAAATAAATAAATAAATTTAAGTGATTAAATTTATTTATTTTATTTTATTTTATTTATTTATTTATTATTATTAATTGACAATCCGCCACGACAACTCAACGCTCTATTTAGGCTTCTAAGGGGAAAGGGAACATACAAGTCACGGCCCCAACCACATGACTCGAAACATAGCCGGCGGACATGTCGGACATGCAGCCAAAGGCGGACATGACTAGAAATATAGCCAAAGAGGACATGCGCCTTGTGATATAGTGAAACGCCTAATGACCAGCAATTTTGCTACAGTATTAACCCTTAAACCGCCACATACTATGTGGGGTTCATGCACCCCGGACGCCAAATACTTTTTTGTTGCAATATACTTCGATATATGTATATTATGTATATAGATGAATGTGTATATGTACAGGTATATGTACATATATATATATATATATATGTATATATATAAGTATATACATATTTACATATGTATATACATATGAATATATATATATATGCATATGTATATATGTTTGTATATATATGTATATATATACATATTTACATATGTATATATATAGATACATACATATATATATGTATATATGCATATGCACACACATATATATATACATATATATACACCATATATATATATATATACTTAGATCCAAATATGTATATACATATGTATATATATATAAATACATATATATACAAACATATATACATATGCAAATATATATATATATTCATATATAGTATATACATACATATACATATAGATACATACATATATATATACGTATATATATGCATATGCACACACACATATATACATATATACATATCATATATATATATATATATACTTAGATCCAAATATGTATATACATATGTATATATATATACAAACATATATACACATATGCAAATATATATATCCATATATATATACTTATGTAAATATATATATATATACATATGTAAATATGTATATATATTATATGGATATATACAAACATGTGTCACCGGCTATAGTCGGTTCCGGCGTTCTGTTAAATTTCATGGGGAACCGACCGGGTTCGGTTCCGGCAGTTTAAGGGTTAAGAACTTCAATTATTCTGCAACTTCAAAGTCCACTGGACGCTGCAAATTAAATAGGTGCACATGTTTCAAAGGGAAAGTCAAGTGAAACATTCGATGTCAAATTTCGATTGTGTTTCAGGCAATCTGTCAAATTTTCGTCATCAGATTTCAGGGATTTGACAAAATCCCTGGTTTTTTCAGGGATTTTGTAAAGTGCCTGAGTGAATTGGGGATTTTACAAATTGCCTAAAAATTTCAGGCATTTTACAAAATCCCTGATTTTACACATTGCCTGTAACATATATACTGGAATTATGAATGAACTGCCAAAAGCACTGAGAGTTGTTCATGACGAATCATCATTAAATTCGTCAATCATCGTCATCATCATCATCATCGTTTATGGCATGCTTTTGTAGAGCATGGCCTGCAATTAATTAATTGGACATCATCTCTGCTCTGTGCTGGCTTCCAGGTTGTGTGAAGGCCAGGTTTGAACATCTCTACAGTTTCATGCGTATGGTGTTTTGCTATTGCCATCTTGATTTACTGGGAAGAAAGTATGGGAGTACTTGAATTCTTTTTTTAATTTGTTTGCAGGGTGACGAACTGATGAAACTTCCAGAGCAGAAATTTGATGCAAAAGATCTGCTAACCGAAGTGACAGGTCCAGAACAGATCATGTCGGCTGATGAATATCTTCAGCCTCAACAGCTCAATCACAACGTATGCTTTTATAATGAGCATTAGTAGTCTCATAGACAAATGTTGTCTCCATCAGTTGCCATTACTTAGACTGATATCTGGCTAATGTGGCTTCTTCTGTACTCTGTGGAATGCTTTAGTTTGCACCAAAGCAGGAGGTGATCTGTTTAAGTGTGAACCAAAGATGCATGCACTTGTTTGTACTGGCTTTCCTGATTGAGAGTGGTCAGCAACTCTCACCCTCTGTAGTACATTAGAAAGGATAACCATATCTGCCTTGAAGTGTTACTCCTAAACAATAATTAATTATATATGGTTTCTAAGATATGCAGATTATGATCAAAATACAGTCTTAACTGCCTCAGCTGCTCACTAAATTAGTAGTTGTGTCTTTGTGAAATGGTAGGATAGGATAATGGGAAATGATGTTCATTTAGCTGCATTTCTTAAGAAATGGGATTCATCCATTGACATTCTGTATGGGATTTTTACTGTTGGCCTGACTGTTGTGGTGCAGGACAGGGTAGTATGGAGGGAAGGATTACATGTGCAGTTTACATCAATAGACTCACTTCTGTTCACACATGGATATTGATGATAAAGATGATGGTTAATTCTGAATCAGTTGTTTGGGGAAAAATGGAGTTTCTCAAGAATTTGGTTGACAAACAATGAGCCACTCATAGGTCTGACAGCTACAAGCATATTCCATTTTCTTGCTATCATGTAACAGTTTCACATATAATTCAGTGCCTCTGATTGGTGTGCACTGTGAGAGGCGCTATATAAATTTAAAGAAACAGTACAATACAATATCACTGTAACTAATGTAATTAAGAGGGATGAATATGCTGTACTGTGATGTAATATTTGAATATCTACAGAAGAGCCCTCTAAGCATTTGGTGGTGTGTCTTTAAGAAAAGAACCCATAATGCAGAGTAGCTGTCTGACAGATAAATATATTTTGTCGATAATTTATATTTACTGAAAGTAACCAGAAGCAATATGTTTTTGCTCAGGCGTTCTGATGATATTTTCTCAAATTGATTTACAGAATAGTGTTTTTAAGAAGGGAAGAAACAGTGATAGAGTCCGACCGTCTGCGTCATCTGCGCCTCACTCCAGTCCAAAGTCCGATGCCAGAAACAATGGCGTCGAGTCAGCCGCAGGTCGCAACAAGCACCGCGATCGCTTGAATTCCCGCTACAGTTCCGATCCATGCAAGTTGCTCCACGCCGGTGCTCCAGATGACGGAGTCGACGGCAGGTCTTCTCCGAGCAACTATGCCGAACAGGCGTCTGCACTCGACGTTCCAGTGAAGCTTCCAATTGATGAGGATGATTATCTCAAGCCAAGTCTTTCTGCTCCTCCGGATTATATTGAAGTAATCAGCGGCGATGCAGGTTCGTTGACTGCTCTTGAAAACAGAAAGTCAAATTCATTCATTCATAAATTTATATAGTGCCCCTTCCAGAGGACTACTCAGAGGCGCTCCCGACTCCAGCACGGCCAAAAAGTACAGTTTTGAGCTTAGTAAAGAAAGCTTCAGTAAAAGTCCCAGGGAGCAGGCGTATCTCCTGGGGAGCCCGTTCCAGACCACTGGGCCCACCACGGAAAGGCTTGATTCTGCATAGTTGCAGTTCGTGCAAATGGGACTAAGAGCACCCCCTTCTCTGCAGAGCGGAGGGGCGGCGACCTTGAATACCTGAGGGGCAGCAAAGCTCCCACAGGTAGACTGGGGCTAGACCCAGCTGACATCGTCGTACCAAGGCAGCAATCCGGTACTCAATGCGCTGCCGGGTAAGGAGCCAGCGTAATGTCTCCAGCATATAGCTGGAGACATGACCAAATTTGGGGATATGTCCAATAAGACGCGCTGCAGAGCGCAAGACTCGGTCCAGGCACACAAGTCGATTTAGCATGCGGTTGTTGTTAATGCCATTTACCATTAGCACTTGCCTTTCTCCAGCTGTGCCATTTGTGTCCACCAAAGATGTAACTGGACCCAGAGCATGCCTTTGAGATTTTCTCATAATTTCATGCCACTGAATAATCTTGTTGTCTCAAAGTAGGTTGCTTCTGTGACCAAAGCATTTCAGAGGCTTTGACAGGGATGCATTACAGTTTAAATCAATTTTTGTGTATCATATTCACTCAAATTAAAGCTCATCTAAAGAATGTTTGAACTATTTGGATAATTACCAAGTTAGTTGATGGGCAAATTTAAACTCCAATGATTGCCAAAAACAGGAACAAACAACCATCATGGGTTGAACTCGCAGATTCACTTTTCGATTACCAGGTGCGCTGTTAGTGTCCTATATCAAATCTCTGTAGTTGTCTCATGTGTGTGTATGTGCGTGTGTGTGTGTGTGTGTGTGTCAGTTTGTCATGATAAAAAACTGTTTACATAAAATTTTGACTGCGTTCTAGCTTAAGTTTTAATTGATAGTTGTGAATGTTGTACTTTTTCTTCTCTGATATTTGGAGATTGTCTCATAAGGTTCTTTGCTTCAATTTTACAGACAATCCACATTCTGGCTCTGCTCAGTCACGAGCTGCTGTCAGCAATCCAGAATATTTTGAAGACACTGTAAATCCTTCGCAAGGATCCAAACGACAACAAGAGATGCAGCCACTGAAGTTCAGAAACCCAAGCAGTGGGTCTGAAGCCGATTACTACAATGAACAGGATGGACTATACAACCGGAAAGGTCCAATTGACACGCGTCCGTATAGCGAATCAGAAGTATGACGTCTTAGTCACTAGTAACATGTCCTGGCAGGCGAGAAAATTGACTGCGTTTTAACTTAAGTTTGGGCATTTACCACAATCAAATTCAGTGCATTGAGTTTTCAGTAGACTTGGGCAGATGAGTTGAATGACTGATGCATTTGAGTTGTGACATGAGTATGCTCCAGTTTGAATACAGAGCCAGTTAAGCTGAGCAAATGCTGCTCAGCTGCAGATACTTATGTCGATTACTTCTGTGTGGTGCTATTCTGCTGCTGTCTTAACCAGTACAGCAATTTAGCATTGGGAAAACTTCTGTTTATTCACCTCATGCTTTGGAAATTCAGTAATTACTGGCTAATTGATAATGAAAAATATTTTTATTTCACTGTATCGATCATGCATAACTGATGATTTTATGTAAGAGTTTTTAGTTTTCTTAAATGCAACTTATTATTTTGTGAACTGACTCTTTATAACTGTCCAGCTGGCAGCCAGATGCCAAATCTAGCCTAAATAATTGTGTTTTACAGCATTTTGGCTTTCCCAGTTTTTGTTGTTGCCATTTTACCACCTTTTCTGGTGCTTTTAAATCTTCTGTTTAGAGACTTTGTACACGTTTTATCTAGCAATATACGGTATGCTACTATTGAGTAAATCTAATTATGAATGTATATTGCTATGGCGTGTTTTATTTGAATTACAAATACAGTTTTGCAGCATTTGTTGCATTTGCTGCTAATAAGTTTAAGTAAGACTTAAATATTACTTGGCAGTAATCAAGTTAAGAATTGGAATAGTGGAGTGGCTTTAGGATTTCATATTCAAACGTCTGTGGCATTGGAAGAAGTCAAGTTTAGACTGTAGGGTTGTAGATTTTGAGGAATCTAAGTTAATGTTTCAAAACACAAGGCATCTTTACTTTTATTCCTAAGCTACATTTCTAGTTTCTTGTGTGTTTACTATTAAAGAATTCTGGGTCAGAATGTGAGCATTACTTGGCTGCTAATGTTTCGCTCACAGCTGCGCAAGAGAACCGTTTGGTCGCACTGCACTGGCATATTAGTTTAGACTGAGGGTTCCTACTGACCCAAACAAATGAGAGTTTACTCAGCCATTTAAACTAGTTATTAATTTTTATACGTTTGCACATGTCCACAAGTTGTACATGAAAGGTATATAGAAATGGCAAGATACAAAGATACCTTGGTCCATACATACATAGATACATGTATACATACATACACTCATATATAGATACATGCATGTATACATACATAGATACATATATACTTTATATATGCAAATTATGCATACATTCTTACATGCATGCTTCATACATACATACCTATGTGTGTTCCCTCAGTATTGTGAATGTCACATTTGCCAGGTGAAGAACACTTAGACATCCAGATGTTTTAGAAACCAGTGAGAAATAGTAAGTTTTGAGGTATTTGTTGAAAGAAGAAAATGGATTCAACCATCAGAGAAACATTGAGAGTTGGTTCCAATCCTTGGAAGCAGCAAATGATATGCATGACGGCCCATGACAGTTCTGCATCATACCTGAGCCATGCGTTAAGCCTGCTGACCTCAAGATCTGAGATACCTGCAAACACCCAAGTTGGCATAATTGAGGCAAGAGCAGACAAGAGAGCAGGCTATGGACTGTGACATGTCTGTGGTAAGAGCAGACCTTATGTGAGGTATGACAACATTTGCAACGTTCTGTTATGTGAAGTTGAAATGTGAAACTACTCTACAGAGTTTTATTACAAGCATTTTGACTGTGTTTGATAGTGGAACAGCAGTGCCAACTATGGCCAGAGCTGGAATGAGACAGAAAATGCAAGCGCAAGGAATGTGCAAGCACTTGCATATCATGTATACTTGATGCAAAGCAATCAAGTTTTTTTGCTTCACTTTCATAACAAATGACACTTTGTTGTGGACTGTAATTCACTTGAGTAAAGTTTCTGAAGTCTCAGATTAGTATTGTACTGTTTTCCACAATTTTTCATGGTTAAAAAGGTTTGATATGACCTTTCAGCAGTATGTCCAGGGTTGCAATCTTGGTGTGTCATACATTTGTCACTTTCTGTAATTAGAGATTTGTTATACTAGCTGTATTATGCATTAGTATTACTGGTCGATGAATTCTGATTTTCTGATGCATCTGTCGTAAGTGGAGCTTTATGCAAAGAAGTTATACGAACTGTTAAACAAATTAACTGTAAAAATCAGTGCACAAAGACACTGTTTAAGCCTTAGTCTGTGATTTTAATTGTTATGAGTGTTTCATTAAGGCTATATGAGTGTCTGGTAAAAGGCCACATGGTTGTCTGGTAGACTGCTATATAATTTGTGAGACATTTAGATGTGCTGTGGAATAGAAATAAAGGGTTACATAATTACAGTTTCTAATTTCTAAGCATTGACTCTCTGATCGTAGTGGACATGTGTGTGTCTGAGAATTGTCTGCTAACTAGATTCCGGTGATTGATATTAACAAACACTGGTTTTTAAGAGTGTACAAACTGTACATATAGATTTGAAGTGTAGCTTTTTTTGCCCACTGTGTGTTTGTTTTTGCTGTGTTTGTGCCCTGTTATATATTGAAGCAATATTTTAATGAAAATCTGTCCTGAAGTGAACACAATGTGTTGTTGAAATCAAGTAACAGCAGATAGGGCTTCTTAGAAATTTGTCTTCAATGATTCTTCTGCAAAGTAAGTTCAATTTAATGTAATTTATTTCTTGCTGCATTGCATACTTCAGCAGCTTACTGTGGATTAGCACAGTAGCCTCCAGTATGCAGTGATACAGCAATAAAATCTCATTAGTTTTTAGTTACTATGTGAATAATGTTTGATTAGTCTAGCATCAATTTGTCTTTATTCTTAAACTCTAGCATCATTTGTGAGAAGTGCCTTGAAAAGATTTAAAAGGTGCTATACAAATATGAAAATACAAACAATGCATACATACATATAAATACATACATGCATACTTACATACTTTGATTAAGACAGAGTGAAAGATACAAAACATGAAACACCTGTGAATTGTGCACTGGAAGTGTATTGAAACTGTTCTCAAATGATGTTGCAGGGTTTGATGATCAAGTCTTTCTGGTGGGACAAATAAAACAACTTGGTTCAACCAGTACACTTGTACAGACAGATCGGTCTCGTATTTGTTTTGTTTATTTCTATTGCTCATCTTATTGCCAGCAACGTCATCTCTGTGGCAACCTTTATGTTCTGGTCATCTGGAGCAATCGGCATTTCAATGTCTTTGAAATGTTGGCAGCTGAATCCGGTTGGTCTAGGCTTGTTCTTCACATGGGCAGGTGCACATTACAGCCATCCAGGGCCACTTCCCTAATGTTTCCTTCATCTTCTCTGTCCCTGATGTTTCCTTCATCTACACTGTGTGGTGAGACCTTGGACAAAGAACTACAGTAACTGATGTTGTCCATTAAAAAAATTTCTATTCCTGTTCTTATTCTATTCCACTGTCATCATTTTTGTTCTAGTTTTAGTTCCTCTTTATAAATAAATTTTGTTCTTGTTCTAGTTCCACTTCCTATCTAGAAATAATTTTAGTTCCAGTTCCAGAAAATGTTTAGTTGTAGTTCCACTTCCACTTCTCTCTGAAATGTCTAACATGAACGATTATTGTCTGTCACACAAAACAGTGTCTTGACCTATTTATGAGATTAGTATAGTATACGGACAATGTGAATGCCGTCAGTCCACATAGCTATTAAAATATTTTTTTTCTATTCCGTTCTCGTCCGAGAAAAATATAAAAACTTTTATTCCTATTCTATTCTCATTCCAAACTTATTTTCTAATCCAGTTTTCGTTCCGTGGAACTAATTTAAAATAATTATTATTCCAATTCTATTCTCAGGAACTAAAATAACACTGTCTATGACGCTGGTTAAGGCATCTGCCTGCCATCTGCAGTTCAGCCACTGCTGTGTTGTATATACTGACCTCTTTTCTTCTATATTGCCCAACTCCAGTTCATTTTTCAGTAATGCTGCTGTTCATTTGATTGGTGCAATTCTCAGGCTTAGGTGAACGTCTGGGACTAATTGCGCTGCTTTCTCTCCACAGACGATTTTAGTACAGAGTTTGCTTAGCATACATGGCATACACATAATGGATCTTGCAATTATATTTCTACATTCCAGGTCACAGATGTGTTCACTTTACCACTTGGTATTAGTTCATTGTTCCCCAAAGATTGAGCTTCCAATGTACAGCCTGGGAGCTTAGCTTAAAGGTAGCACATTATCATTTTGAATGGGTTTCTTTGTAACGTAGCACTGGAGCTTTTCCCCTATGTTCATTCCAGGAAATTTTGAAAACTGTTTCCCTGTAGATTGGTATTTTGTCAAGAGCATTGCTGATGACTTTCAACAAGCAACATTGTATAAATGACACAATTATATTGCTTGATATCATAATACACCGACATACAACTGTGTAAATAAATGTGTTCTTTTGCCATCTTTTCCTATGTAGATAAATCTAATGAAACCTGGAACTGGGTCATGAGACTACTGTACATATATGGTCCATTATCTGTTAGCACTGTTAGGAAGATGTTTCAGTTGAATCAACTTTGGCTTGAACAGAGAGATCAAAATATAATATATAACTGTAATATAGGCTACATGTAAGGTTGAAGATGGTTTTTGGCAGAAGAATCTTTTGAATCTAGATATAACGTAATCTGTTTATTTTTGAAAATTATCTAGTTAGTTTGAACAGGATTATATTTTAGAATGGATTGATAAGTGTTTACTTGGTGAGATACTCAGGAATTGAATTCCAAATCAAGGTCTGACCTTTTAAAGCGTGTTTTTCATATGTGTGTTTTATGAGTTTCACATCCATGTAAGCATACTGCAAATTGCTGATTGTAAACATGTTTGAAAGAAAGCAACAATACATGTGCTGCACAAACCCACAGGACAGCACTCCACACAATTGTTAATTTTTGTAAGCCTCGAAGTTAGATGGCACGGAAAACAGTCTGTTTTTGCTGTGTCTGAAATTAGAGTTGATGAGTTGATGAACAAAGAGCTTATCTCTTCTTTTTTGTCATTTGCTTCTCAGCAGGCAGTGCTGTATTTGAGAATCATAGCCAGTTGTATGAGCAAGTACTTGCATGTATTGCTTGGCTTTTATGTTTTCCAATAGTTGGCTTTAAGCTCAGAGATTACATTTCTCTTTTAGGCCTTCAATTTCACAGCAAAGATGCATATTATGACTGAGGAAGTTAGAGGAATTCTAAAAAAATTTAATTGTGCTAAGATATTTGGCTCAATCTACATTCCTCGTTTGTTTGTTTCATGTTATGGGAATACTATTGCAGATGTTTCAAGGTTCTGTTCTGGCTGCTATAGTTAATTAAACATTTAATATATGAAACTGTAAATACAAATGAGTTGTTTTTTATTGTGACTGCTGTAATGACTTGTTTGCAATAAACAGATTTTGCTTTAAAAACATAACTACTTAATGGTCGTGTTATTGGTTCTGATGGTGTGATTGCTCTGTGTTGGTGTCTCTGCTTGCTTCCAACTCGCTTCCTTATTCCCCTTCAACATTCCTCTGCTCCAGCAGCTACATGCTTCATCCTCACTCCATGGTTTCTCTTTCCCCAGCAAAGATAACCGTAACTTTATACTCAGAGTTTTATACAAAAACATATTCTGACATAACTATAGAAATAGAAACAATACCGCAACTTAAATGTATCTCCCAAGCGGCAAAGAAAATGATTTATTAGCTCTACACAACCTCTGATCTAACTAATCAATGTAATGCTGTGTTCTTGTCAGTTTGATCAAGTGAATAAACGAAAATTGAATTGAATTGAAATTGAAACATGTAAACTTCTAAACAACATTCAGCCAAACATAAATATATCCCATCTTCATAAACTTGTTCAGTGTTTATTCATCGACATGTATTATGCGGCTTAGATATATGTTGACCATTTCAAACTTAATGCCCTTGATACATATATTCTCTTAATTTTCTTATATCAAAGGAACTCCTCATCAACTACCCACGAGTGCATCTCTTCACGGAACCACGTTTTCCAGGCAATCGAATCCAGTCATTCAGTTTTCCCTGACATCCTGGAGATCAGTCTTTCCAGATCTGTTATCCATTCAAATACTTCATTCATTCATTCATTCATTCATTCATTCATTCATTCATTCATTTCAGATATTTATATAGCGCCCCTTCAAGATTTCTACTCAGAGGCGCTCCCGACTACAGCGCGGACACTGAATCGGAGTTTCACGCCGAAGCGCATAGGCAATTGTGAGTGAAGGACTTGCCCAGGGTCCCTACGCGGCGGCTTGAGGTGGATTCGAACTCGCAACCCTCCGGCTGCAAGGCACCAAACATACCCCATTGAGGTGGATTCGAACCCGCAACCCTCCGGCTGCAAGGCACCGAACATACCCCTACACCACCGCGCCCCACTTAAATACTCTGTTCTCTGGCCTAAGTTTCCCTTGTGTACGCTCCTAAATACTCATTTATAATGGTGACTGCACCTCAAGCCTATAAGCACTCTACATATATATTAAATGCAGCATTGAGAACAAGAGTAGTTGTTACAACTTAAAAGAAACGAGAGTCTTTGTCACTTGATATTATGTACAAATTGAAGCTACACTTATCTATAACAATCTGGCAGGCTATGCATTAGACAATGTGGATCTGCGCTCACAGAATAGAAGTAGGCATTAAATTGGCAATGTGATAATGTCACGAAGCACTATTGATCTGGTCACTTTGTAAAATGTCTATCTGATAATTATTGTCACTAATATGGATCCAATACAAATGACAGTTTCGAGGGATTCGCTATAAGACTTCACCGAATCTCGCGTTTGTCTCACCATGGACGCTGTTGATTAGAATCTTCAACATCAGCTAGAAAGTTGCAAAACGTCGATTTCTCTGATTAGTTGGCATAAAGAATGATGAAATCGAGTCCATATTGGTTTGAGCAATATCAGGTATGAATTTGGTGCACATTATAATATCACAGCAGCAACACGACTGTTGCTAATAAGAGAGTCCTGTTGTTATTATGCGTCCTTGCGTCTCTTGGCTTTCGTCCCAAAGGTATTGCATTCGTAGACCTACCATCGTCAGGTGCTTATTGTCACCAGGGTCTCCACACCTGAGACTGATCATCATCGCTCATCTGACAACTGTCGGCGATGACGCCCTGCGGCAGAGGAAGAAGTGGCCGATCCCCGTCATCGACTATGGCCGAGGAACGTTCGCTTAATAACCAGGCAGGACATTTAGATTCTATCGCCAGTTCCGACGCTGTGTTGTTGAAGACTAAATTCCATTGGGTGGCAGATCGATCAGCTTTCGCAAGAGGAGGACATTTCGTCGTCTGCAGTTTACCGTAGACATCAGCGGACGAAGTGGAACACGAGGAAGAGGAGGAAAAGGAGGAGAGTGGTGTATTCAGAAGTAGGTCTGAGTGGTTGTTCTGTCTGCTGATCTGCAGAGGAGACACCGTGACCTCTGCTGGTGAGATTGCTTCATAGATAACAATTCCATTGTTCTCATGCATCTGATTGGTTGTGTCTTCTTCGTTCGTCTGTCGTCTGCCTCCTGTGTTCTTCGGATGTTCGTTTACCATCTGCAGCATCTGATGTCTGAGCAGAAGGTCGTTGGCATTTGCCAGGACGAAGACCGTCTCACCTGTCGCCAGCTTAACCGGAAGCAGTTGGATCGGATGGGAAACAACAGGAGCTGAGTTTACGGGGGATTCACTAACGAAGGAAGGCGTTTGGACGACGAATCCCACGGATGGACCAGCGGACACCGCAGGAGGACAAGTGACCAGCTTAGGAGAGGATGATGATGATGGCAATGATGAGGTAGTTCCACTAAGGTAGTTGTTGTTGTGTTTCTGATGGATGGTGGTGGCTGTGTTCTGCTGGATTCGTCTCGTCAGGTGCTGCAGGATGGTGGTTCGTGTCGTCGGACTGAGTCCGTCGGCCTTTTCCAGGTATTTGGCCACCTGTTGAGCGCATTCACGGAACCCAGCGACGTATCTGCTGTGGATGGATGAGGAGGCTGCTGCTGCAGGATCAGCGGACGAAGAAACGGCGCCTGTGCGACACAAGGAAAAGGAATTTCGTCAACAGTTGTTTCAGTTAATTGTCTTACAAATGAACAATAGACAATAGTTGCGTCTTTGGAACTGGACTTACATTGTGCACGCATGCACTTGTATGCGTACATGTCTGTCGAATACATAAACAGCTTTAAATCAGCTCATCGTAGGCCTACATCTAAATCATCAATTACAACATTTGCACTTCGAAAGGATACAACTGTCAGGTCCCTAAGTTCGAGTATGATAGAGTCTTCAGCGTAAGAAGTTATTATAACCGGTGTAGCCTATAGCAAAGAAAAGTACTGATAACTAACAAACAGGTGGTCCAAATATTCGGAACGACCTGAAAGGCTGGTCACCCTTTTAGAAACCAGGACTTACGCTAAAGATTCTTCACTTTGAAACCGTACCACACCCTCGCATACACTCAGCTAGCGATTGACAATTTGTCTGATACATAATTATTACGTTGTATTGAATGGACATAGCAACAACTCACCCGTCGTCATCTTCTGTCGTTTAACTGATTTGAGGTAATTGACGGTCATCTCCAGAATGTCTGCTTTCTCCAGTTTAGAACGATAGGAATTCTAACAACGACAACACAGCAAGAACCCGGTTCATTAAGTACGTATGCATCACGTATGTGTATATGCGTGTATGTATGTATGTATGTTTGTGTGTATGTATGTGTGTATGTATATATGCATTTATGTATGCGTGTATGTATACATGTAGGCCTATATATGCATGTATCATGTATGTATGTATGTATGTATGTCTGTCTGTATGTAGGCCCTATGTTGTGTAATGTAATTGAACATATATAACGCCCTTCAAGATATCTGTTCAGAGGCGCTCTCTACGCTAACCTATAATGATGTTAAGTGTCATTACGAACGAAAATATTACATCAGTTAGCAAAACAATGCACAGTGAGCTGAAAGAGTCACCAGTGGCGGGCCCACGCACACACGTGGAACCAACCAACGGATTCCCGTCGAAAGCTGACAGATGAGCTAAGCTGCTTCGATAGAGTAGAGCAACGACGGGTGACAGCGTTCGCACACACGATGACGCTGCCGACGAGTAGTCCCTCACTGGTGGAAGATGACGCACGTCCGGCCATCCGTGTGTATGCATGCACGTGTTTATGTATATGTAGTTATGTATGTATGACTGTATGTGTGTATGTTTGTGCATATGAGTGTTTTTATAGCGCCTTTAAAATGTCTGCCAACGGTGCTGGAACACGGCCACCTAAAGATCAAAGAAGATGAGTCTTAAGTGAAGCTGAATTGTCTGTAAGCATCAGCAGATGACACAGTTCGAATTCCTAGAGGAAGACTGTTCCAGACAGATGATCCAAAATGCAAAGCTTTTGCCATGCGCGATATAAAACTGAGTCATTGAGTGTGGTATATAGGCCCCTATGTGTGCCTGTGAATAAGTTGATTCCCGCGACTTCGCTTATTTGGGCGCTGTAAAAATAGACTACGATTAGGCCTCTGCATGCAAAGCTGAACCGTTAATCGCCACTTTGTGGTATACCGACCAATTA